>JAODAC010000001.1:1165525-1187280 GCA_027575185.1 Mimaenictus wilsoni | reverse complement strand
ACGAGCACGAGTAGGAAGTTCAAAATTCTTACCGAAAGTAATATGCGATGTGAGATGGTTAACGAAACATGAATTCCTAAACAACTTTAATGAAATCACAGTAACGCCCTCGTACATTATAATAAAAATACACCCCATAAAAACTGAGTTATATCCCATTATGCCACGATATCTCTTTTTAATCCGATTCCTATCTTAACATCTACCCATTACTTTTCTTCTTTTTCGTAATCCATGTTTATCTACCATTATTAATAAACTTGTACTGTTAAAAACACAACAAATCTGTGTACAACTATCAAAAACGCAATTTTCTGCCTGTCGTCTGCATTTATTGTTTGCTTAGTCTCATTAAAAGCTGATAAAATCACAATTATCTCACGGAAATCTATATTAAAGCAGATTTATAATGCAGCGCAAACTTTTCCAATTATATTTTATAATCGTGAGTAATTGTTGGCTGCGACTGTCGCAACTTACCTTCGGTGGAATATATACGCATTGGCAAAGAATGCGCAAATGGGACATTTAAATGCATAAAAACACGTGAGGATGTTGCTCGTAACTCGCGCCGTGCCGCACACTGCCCGGCTGAAGAGATCGTTTGCGTTTCGCGGGGATAATTTCAGCGCACAAATGTGCACGCATCGCACAAACCCATCCGCGCGGAGTGGTTTTATGGCTGCCTCGGACGAGCTGAGAGTTTTATTAATTACACTTTTACGTTCGTGTTAAGTAATTCGCTGCTTGCACGCTAAACGGGTATAAAGTATTCAGGCACACGTAATTTAACATTTTGTTTCGCTTTTTTGGCGTTTAACTAATGGATGTAAACATTTAAACGTTCAAATGAGTTTTTTAATCAAGCCTGCACTCACAATACTTCTTTTTTACAGACTTATTTGTTTCTATTCTTGATGGAAACTAGTTTAAAGACAATTTATATAATATGTAAATTTTTGTCACCAATGACAATATTAAAATGTGAAATTCTTACAACTTTATCAGTTTTAACTACCCGTGCGTAAATGGCGATTAACTGCCTGTGCTCATGCTGTAATAGCAGCGTGCCCAAAATTGCTGTTTCCATACTTTTCTTTATGTATCAGGGATGAACAATTTGCAGCCCCGAACATAAAGGGACCTCTAAATAGGAGTCGCTGGTCAATGAGCGGCTCTGTAAAATTCAGCATTTATACTGGCCGAGATTGTGTTTTATCAAATGTTTCGGCGGAAATCTGGCAAAGAACAAAAGTTTTTGGAGAGTGCAAGTCGTCCCTCTTGCATACCATCATGGTATCCTTGAGATGGAGGAAATTGCATATCTTAGCACAACAATCAGTTTGGGACATATCTCTGCGTTTTCGCGACAATTCTTAAAATGTTGAATTTGGAAGTCCAAACATTGCCTGTTCTACCTTTGGTCGGATTAATGTATAAGTATTAATGTATATTATTTGATTCAAGATGAAAACGATAAGACATCCACTTACTAAAAACTCCTAAACACATAATATATTTATTTCTTTTTAATTTAATTGTTTTAAAATTGATAATATATATTCAATTTCGGATGATGGAGCATTGCTTAATCGGGACAAAACGTACTTGTCTCGGTGTGTCTTGTTTCAGGGGAATCCACTGCACACAAAACAATTTAGGTCATTGGAATCATCGGATCAAATAATAAATATAATTAGTTATAATCTTAACTGTATGACAGGCATGAAATAAACGAATGAAAGGAAAGAAGGCATTAATACACATTTGCTACATTTGTTTCCCTGATTTATGATCAGTGCTGTAACATGCAAGAATCGCGCACGTATCTTGTTGCGAAGACGAGCGAGGCGCGCACATGGCAATTACGCTCTTAACCAGGCGCTATAATTAAGGGTGATTTTCGCTTAAAACCGATTTCACAATAAGTACAGGTGTTAAAATTATCGTAATAGAATCGGAAGGGTGTGGGACTATAAATTATTCGTGTGGCGATCGGTCTCGCGCGCTGCTTGCGGTCGTCGTTGGCGTGTACATATTTCGTATTTATGGGTGTGTGAATATATATATGTGTGTGTGGATAGAAGGTAAGCAAGTGTGCCGTTAAGAGGAGGCGGTCGCCGATCGGCGGCCGTCATCGTGTTGGTTTCCCATTGCGATTGCTGCGGCCTAACCTAGCTAAGTCTAGGCGAAGCACATCGCTTTTCATCGCCATCACGTTTCTCCGCCTTTTCATCGCACTTCGTGCGCGCTCGTGGTTGTGGCGTGCTTAAAACAATACATTTTTATAATTTACATTTACATTGCTTAAATTAGATAAAAATCAATTTACACATTCAAGAGTATATATTAGTATAAATTTATCATGTAAATATAGTGGATGATTTTATTTAGTTTTCATTGCTTGCCTTCATACATAAGATATCCTACAGTTATCTTATGATTAAGTGTATGCTGAGATGGGCCCCACCTAGCGGTGAATTAATGCTGCTAGAATAGACTATCAAATATGTCTTAAAATAATATTGGCACCATTCTGGGATATGGTAGTCAGTAAACAATATATCGATATATCGGAGGCGTTATATTGATGTTTTGAGTTGAATAAATAACGATATAAAAATTACGATTGGGAGATTAGTAGATTCGGATGATATTAAGGGATGACAGATCCACACGCATTCCCTTATTACATGGCGGAATATTTTTATCTAATAGTGAAAACCATCTCATAAAATACTTAACAAGAATAAGGCCCTACTTCTATGTACTACAAGTACATATATTGTAAATTTCATTCAAATCTGTGAATTTTATTTTATCAGCACATTCCTCTCTGAATTTGCAACAACTTTTGTTTGAACATATACAGGCACCCGTCTAGTTTCGGAGAAAATCGAGTAAATATGTTCTCTTATGGACGGATCAATTGCATATTGAAAATTGCATATTTTGATCGTCCGTTTAGGGCGCTTGCACCGAGTCAAAAAATGACTCTCTCAAAATGTACACTCATTTGGGCCATATAAACAACATGTTCTCCTCAATTTTTTTTCTTATGGAAATCTCTAATCAAATTCTTTTCTGGGATTTTTTTACTATAGGCAATGGATGTGTTCTAAATAATAAATTTGTTCAATAATATTATTTTAGCCCACCTGGGCAGCCTAGTGGTAGCATCTCCGTTTACCACGTAGGAGTACGGGGTTCGATTCCCCGAGGTGGTGAATATTATTCACCCACAACTTACCACAAACACTTACAACACTAAAACATTCAACACCCAACATTCTACCCTCAACATTCAACGCACAACTACTACTACTGCAACACAACAACTACTACACAACAAAAACAACACAAATTGTAAACATACAAATATTTATGTACAAACATGGCGGAAAAACATTAGGGTTGATAGCCATTAAAATATATACATTAATTTTTATTATCATTTTTAAAATTGAACCCTTACTGTTCATGTACTATTTTAAGTCGATTATGCGCTTGAAGGGCACAAGGATGCGCAGTTGTTTGAGTTTTCGCAACTTTTGCCAATGATAATTAGACATATTTACTCAAAATGAGGGTGCACTTACACCTCCCCTCCCATCTATAATTACTTTCCCATCTATAAATCCCGAAAATTAATTTAAAACATTCTTCTTTAATTTAAATATATTGATAAAAAGTTATTTGTTATGTGCAATGAGTACCGGTATTTATGAATACATTCATAATATTTATCCCGATTACACGTTATTACAAAATAGATTTCTTTTTTCATCCAGTTAGCCTACCCACGTTGAATATTGAAATTAGAACAATAAATTTCTAACGAAATTGAATCATTTACAGCAATTGTGGTTGGCCTGTAGACACGAATTAATTAATTATGCAAGTAATGAGGTAATTTAATACCGCACATCATTATCATTAATAGCAACAACAATATTTGCCTATTGATTCGTAATTAATGACCATACAAACAATGAATTTATTATGATTATACGTAATTCATTGTCTCCATTCTAATGAATCTTCTTTCTCACTATTGTTGTAATTATAGTTATGATAATAATTACGCGAATATAATTTGTGGTGATGGTTGCCGTTGTTGGCGCATTATGAAGCACGCGTGGGGCACGTGCGTTGATTAATTAAAACCAACAAGGTATATCATATGCAATCAAGCGGCACAATGCAGCGTGGCACCGGTGTGAGTGCAGGAGGGAAATGGGTGGTTCGTTGCGTTTCCCACTTTCATTACCGGATAAAAACCTACAGCAATCACCCTCTTATAATACACTTCATTACCAGTCACGTGTGGCACGTTCACGTGCAATATAGGATTAAATAGGTTTAGTTCTATACCTACTATATAGGATACTTCGATACTATTTGCTAAAACCACGATTTGTTATATATTATAGTTTTTAATCTATTTTGTTTCTATGAAAAAAGGTGAGGTGATTTTATGTTATTTGTAAACGTATAATAGATTTTCAATAATCGAGGAAACAATAAATCACTCGAGCTATCCACACCGATGTTCAGCCGGCCTACAATCGGTGTTAAGTGATATTAACAGGTAGAAAGAAGAAGTTGAGGTGAAAAGCGTTGTGCAACCCACCGCTAAGATACATTATGTATACCCATAAAACGAACAAAGCGTGTGGCCGTAAAGAAAACAAGATTAGATAATAATTTGCCACCGTAACCATTCATTTATTTTAATTGTTTTTTCGTCGGAGAATCCACAGGGGGTGAAAACAGTATATTTATGAGCATTGCTTATATTATACTGTTAGATATATTCCTTTCTTCCATAAAAATTGACGATTACAGAAATATAATTAGACAATTGTATTAAAAATCAAAATTTGTATTAGCATTTCATATGTTGCCTGCATGATTAGTTGAAAGGGGAACTAATTTCTGCAATCAAATATGTCAATGATGTTTGTTGTTGGAAAAAAAAACTACGGTGATTACTTTGTATGGAAACCCCCGTGCCAGGATTTCTTTGTTAATTTTGATTTTTTTTATCAATTTCATCGTAATGCGAGCGGATAAAAATATTATTTTTGCCATTTTTAGTCTTGTACTATCCATCTTCCAAATTACGTTAAAAATCCACGAGGTCCTTAGTGTGCCCTCTCTCTGTAAATGTATATTCCCTGTGATGGCCATACGTTCTATATTTACTAGTATTATTCACATTCATATTCATGCAAGATCCTTTCATGCCTTATTTATGCGGTAACTTCACTAAAAACACCGAATTTAATATAATTAACTTATGTTTTCATAGCTTTTAGCTTCATACAAATAAAAATAAAAATATAATCGATGTCTAATATAACAAAATGAAGATAGCATACAGACCTGGTGTAAAACATTAGTTGTGAAAAATAGCCAAAGTGATTGAACCTAGAGGTACTTCGGAAAATATTGCCTTTCATGTAATTATAGCTGCGGCTGGAGATATCAAATGAAATCGATTATGTATATTTTGTAATAAACTAGCCAATAAATCGGCGTGTATCCTGCAGATAGAAGATATTAAATCAGGTAGGAGGTGAGCGCATGGTTAACATGGAAACCGATAATTATGTATCGGGCGTACGTGTTTGGCCTGGCCGATGATGTTACAACGCCAACCGAGTGTTGACCGCTCTCCGGCGACTTAACACGTTTGATGCACACATATCATACCATCATCATCTTGTTCAAGGGTTTCAATACTAGAGGGAATAGTGAGAAATAGTTGTAAGTGCATTTTCTGAATGCAAGGCAGGGTATTGGCGTACAAGCTGATTGTTAATTTCATTCGAATAATTTAACAAAATCATATTTTCATATTTACGGAATTTAAAGCAACAGAGTTGAAAAGATTAGATTTGAAAAGTAACTTCTGATTAATTCGCCTGGGAACTTAGAAATACGAATAATATTACTGGGAAACCAAAGGTTGACAACCTGGCAAACTATGATAAGGGGAACCAATGGCTTTAATCAACAACTCTATTCTAATCTATAGGCCCAAGCGGAATCAGACAGACGCGAAATCCGTCATAGCAAGAGCTATAGATGAACCACCATTGATTGGCACACGCTAAACTATCTTACAGAAGATTTTGCAGTTATCGCCGGCAGGCCCTTAAATCACGTTCAATCTAAACAGGAAGAATCTAAGGGAGCAGATCGGACATATTAAGGGACACTGCAGGCTTAAAAAATATCAACTGGTGTGGAATCACCAGATCCATGGTATTCGTCAGTGACGGATTATCCATTAGGAACACTAGACAATTGCTTATAGACCCCATATAGGAAGGGCCACCCCGGGGCTCAGAACCCGACAGTTATATAGAACAGAGAACAAGGTTTCCCTATGACAAATTGGGTTAGCCCCTGCAACCAGGGTTCCCCTATTCAAATTTTCATGTTTTGATACTGTCAGGCTATTTATCAATAAAAATTCCTGCCCTCCGATTGTTATAGATTAATATATAAGCTTGCCTTTAAAATACAGACTTCTTCCGGTACACCTTGTTGTGTATTGTGTAAATAAATACATTTGGTAGAAATTTATTTAAAATTAAATATTTAACTTTCTTCACGCTGCGAGAACGGAACTTGGAACAACCGGAACAAAAAATAATGATTCAATTTAATATGTGCGCATGCGCAACCTGTCCAAACCGACCGGACAACTGCCACCACTGTGGTTTGAGAAACCCCAGCGGGTGGTAATTGTAAAACTAATTGCAGCAGTTGGTTAACGACTTAAGGCTTGTTGTATTAAAACATTATCGCACAAGTTGTTGTCTGCTTTATACAATTAATTGTAGGAAGTTGTTGGTTAATTTTATAGGACTGCGGCGGCTATTAATGATGCGTGAAAGAACGTGTCGATGTAATTTTCAAGTCGATTAGTTTCACCAAACCCATGAAAAATAAAAAGAAATAGAAAACTGCAGATAGAAATATGTGGCCCAATTAAAATGTATACAGGAAGATAATGCAAGTGTGATATTGCTGAATTATATCTACAAGTGATGTTTTAGCATTAACACATTTTTTTGGTGTGACGCCTCTCCTTTTTATACAATTTTGTATGCCGCTTCCCTCTAGTCATTTAATTTTTTATCCCCTTTAGTTTTCGTAATAATTTCATGTTTTTGTACTCCTATTGAATAAGACATACATTTTAGTATCAATTTTAATTAAATAATCGCATACGAATCCTGCGCTTGTTCATATCCATACTGTTAGAATATGTAATTCTAGGCAAGTCAGTAAGGAAATGTGTTTATAGTGCCACATAGCTGAGTGCGCAACGCGTGTTAAGCCCGGTCCGTTGTCTCTTACGTCAATTCAGTATGTTATTCGACACTATCAATACCATTCAGAACTGTGGCGTATTATAAGATCGTCTGGCACTTTATATTTGGGAACCCTGTGTCCTCAGCAGTATTGATAAGGAACAATTTTTATTCATTTCCTGAAAACATGTTATCGATGAGTAAGTTTCAAGGACTACCTCCCCTTGTTTGAAACGTAGGTCAACATTATCTTCAGGGGACCTTCCTGGATTTTGTAACATGAGTGAAAAAGATCTCCAAGCTGAGGTTCCTTTTCAGTTCTAATTCAAATATGAATGCTGCTGACCGCAGGGGGCCGTTTCTATATCGGGGCCCGGGGCCCCTAGGCACCAGCCCAGTGTACCTAATTGATAATCCGCCAATGCTTCAGAAAGTGGACTGCGATTATAATAAAATTTAGTTATTTGTAATTGGCGAAATAATAGAAAAGCGAATTCTTCATTATAAATGCTTTATTATAGTAATGGCATAAATATAAAATTTTCTACATTTACAGATGTAGATGAAGTCCACATTATATGAGTCTATTCTATCGGGTCAAATGTCACCTATTTAACACCTCAAATCGAAACCCATCGGACAATAGCCAAAAAGGAACGTGTGGAATACGGCCTAAAATCAATTACAACATCCCAGCGTTGTTCGGTTTAATCTCTGACTAATTGAAACCCATACGATGTATTCGTAGATATATGCATCGCACTCTCACTCAACTCTGGCTCGTCGCTTGGCCTGGACACAACAAATGGTAAAGCGCACATCGCCTCGTGTGTTTCTCACCTCGGGGGGTAGTCCCTCTTGGTGAGTAACAGCATCTTGTTAGGACCTTATTTATCGCCTCCCGGTCCCCAGCTCAACGCACACACACACACACACACACACACACACACACAAATGACTACGAAACATGCCATCCTCTATGCACTCACCTTGCCTTGTCCGAATGCCGTACCTTCGACTCCGTCCTTCTTTATCAACGAGGTGCGTGCGCCACACACTTCGCTAACAAGCGGTTATTTATTTAATTATTTATTTATTCTATAATACCTGCGTTTTCCCACCTCCGGGGCCTCCGGCTTGCACACACCAGCACCAACACATGGGAATAAATGGACAAATGGTCACATGGCCAACACATGATCACTGATTGTAAGCGTGTGTTTTTATTTATGATGCCACACGCAGCTCTCGCACCTCACGAGGAAGCCAAGCGTATTGCAGTGCAACGTAAATTGAAAAAGTAAACGCATTCGGCGTATAAATCTAGACGAACCCTCCTAAACTTCGCCTCGTATACCAATCGCAAATATGCCAGTGCCGTCTTATACAATTTCAAAAGATCTGCGACTTAAGTCAGCGTCATAAGTGCTTTTAGGCGTTCTCTTGTTCTTAATATCTGATGTGTATGGGTTAAATTGAACATGGTGAATGGAAGGAAGTGCAACCCTGATGAATATTTATTTCAAACACATGCTTTTTCGAACAAAGTGATATATTTATTGCGAGTGGATGTGTTCAATGGTGATTGGAATTCGTTCGGGTTTAATAGGTTTTTAACTTATTACCACCTCACACACCATTAGCGCATAAACAACGGTCGGTTAACGCGGAATGCTTAAAAGCTAAAGACGACAGGATGCCATTTTGTTGCCAGGCATTGGTCAGGTCTTGTAAAGTGCGAACGTTTTCCTTGATGCGTTTATATAAAGGATGGTTCACTACAATTCACTTACAAATAGATTTTGGGGAAAGTTTACTGGTAGTTATTATCACAACAGAAATATTCTAAGTATTGTCTTCATAAGTGGCATCATACTAATTTATTTAATATTGCTGAATAAAAAATTCTAAAAATGTGGAAAACTTGAGATCACTTCTGGTTTCTTCGGCCCAAGTGCGGTAGAAAGCCAACAAGTACAAAAAGGGTCGATGTAATGATGATAGAAAATTGTCCTTGGCTTTACGTTAAAGGGAAAGTGTGCGACAACAGCGAATTGGATGAAATTTCAGAGGTAATGTGGGAAGCTAGTTGTGTAGATGTGTAGAGTAAGATAATTAAGGTTTTTATGGCAATTGGTGACTGAGTGCTCTTTTGGCGTTCCTTTTGGGATGCCTGAGAGGATTTTGGTATTTGTTCCAGCGTATTTTAAAGTCGTACAACTAAAGAAAATAGACTCTAATTGCGACAAGTAACAAGTATGAGCAAATACAATCAATGCCCTACTAATCTTGGCAGTAGAGTAAAGAATGGAAGACGACTAAAGCCGAGACGGAGGAAAGTGAAACATCATAGTACAATGCGATACTGCTTCTACAAAGCGACAGCAGACAAACCCGTGTGCTGGTGCTGAAGTGCTCCCACCAAGCTAATTGAAAGTTGCTAATTGTAAGAAGAATTCCTATGCTATCTCATCCCCGCAAATGTTTTAGCTACGAGATATTCCATGTCTCTTTGGTTGGCCGGTTCTACCTCTCTGTGACATGCAGACCCGCGCTTGTGATGATGATATTTCGCTATCAAGAATAATGTTTGCAGGGTAATCGGCGAGTCTCCTAAAACATAGATAGTAGCATTTGGCATTCCATGGCTGGTTTGGAAATTTCATCCATTTTTCAAATGACAATTGTCATTCGCCACTCAGGGCATCCCCTAATTAATTGTTTTTGGGATTGAAACAAAATTGTCTGTTAGAATTCGCAAAAACCTATTCAATCTTCAGTTGTAAATCTTTAATAGAATGATAGTCCCAAAATGTGTATTCACACACTAGTAGACTCGATAGTCATTTGCAATGTTTCGTAGACTTCCTGGTGATTCTTCGTCTCGTCTAGCGTTCACACTAAAATATCAATTTCTCAGGATGACTAATGAAGTTCATCCTGGAAAATATTGTTGATTATTGGTAACAACCATCACCGTCATCCTGGTCTGGAGGCGATAACCCGCGACGAAGAATAAATAAATCGCCTCACAAGGTTTACTGGAGTGTACTCGACTTAAGAATTAATTATTTTAGTAGATGTCCTAACAGCTACGTAGATGGCGTTCAGAACTCTCAAAGAAAATAAATGAAATTATTCCTTTTAAAACTTCTAAAAATCTCCAATTTTATAGTAATTTCTTCTAAAAATCGATCAAGTTCGTCGTTCGAAAAATATATTGTTGCGCAGTTTAGCTAATACATTCGATAAAAAGTTATGCCTACATTAAAAAAGATATAACTCGGCGCCGTGGGTTAAAATAAAAAAGTAAACCTAAACATTTTAGAAGTTTTTTAGTACATTTTTAAGACGTCTCGAATTTCTAATCCGTGCTCAATCTGTTGTCATTTATTTTAATTCTATTAACTTTTAAAAACTTTATTTATTGTTATGACAGTCTCTGATTGTCTTCTTCAAGGTGTTGGCTCTCTCTCTGTTGCTGTATGTATGGCACACATAAGTTGATTATGAATAAACTACGCACACTCAGAGAAGAGGCAGAAGCAAAAAAAAGAGACAACGCCACCTCGTCTCGTGAAAAATTCATAAAGACGCTGGGCATATCGAGCGACGCAATCGAATAAAACGCAGCGGGACGCCATTGTCCCAGAATATTTACACCCTAACACCCCACATAAATTATGCACGATCGTAATCTCAATTATTCGACTTTCTATTATATCGCCTCCGAAATTTAACCGATAAACGCTCCGACATGATGCCGGAGTCACGAAACTATTCTCAAATAAAGGAAGTAGCCTTAAAATTCACATATAAAAAAGAATTAAGCAAATTGGCTGCCGTTGAAAGATAATTTCGATGATGATGAATTATTACCGTTTAATGATTATAATTAGCGTAGCGTTTATGCAGTTCACTGCACCGGATGCCACTTTATCTGCTGCTGGCTGGGTTTTCGGAATTTCGTCCTGTATTAACCAGCTGTCCGTTGTTCTGCCTTTCAGCTAGTTTTTATTGAGGTATTAACTGAAACAATGGTTGGTCGGGGCTTCAATTTTGAGCACATTTTTGAGAATTTAAAGAAGACGCCGATACATATGCGCCTACCTCGAGGCAATATATCTCTTCACATATTTAAATTTAAAATTTTGCATATGTAAAGAAAACATTAAGGGCCCCAAAATTACGTGCAGATATATGTAATTTTAAAATTAGGTTTAAATTGAGTGTGTTTAAACGGTCCTCTTGGTTTATTTTAAAATTTGCTTATCACTACAAGGTTGTGAATCATTTCTTGACAACTTCACAATTTGGCAAATTGATCTGGAACTAACATAACCGAAAGTAAGTGCAAGTTTTCCTTTTTCAAAATATACCCTTATCGATTTTAACTTAACAAAATCAAAAGGCTTCTAAAAAGTTCCCTTATTTTATGGAAGTCTGCCCAAACTTATCACGGCATCATCTGGAGAGCTTCCTAGTGCATTTTGAGTAGACCCCGCCGACGCCGACGGTAGCCGATATTCATTGATGCGTTAGAGATGCTGCGATGATTGGATACGTTTGCGCCGCACTGAGCAGACGCTGGCAGGCTTCAGCGCCGAGTTTCGCAATAATTAACCTGTCAGTGCGATTATCATCCTCGTCAGTATGCTTGGCTGCGTTTGGCTAACATCTCAAGGTTGCCAACTGGCCATAACTGCCTAAATTCAACAGTCTATTGTTTATTCAATTTGTGAAGTAAAAAAATATAGTCCATACAAATAGTATCAGCAAAGTATTTTGCAACCAAGAAAATCTTAAGTAAACCCACAGGTATGTTCAATAAGCAAGTATTTAAAATTGGCGTTTTGGTAACCATGAGAAGAAAAAAAATTACGTAAAAAAGCACATGTCGCACTAGGAGAGTACCATGTCGGCACGCTTTGTATGAAATTATTTTCGAATG
Source organism: Mimaenictus wilsoni (assembly GCA_027575185.1). NCBI lineage: Eukaryota > Metazoa > Arthropoda > Insecta > Coleoptera > Staphylinidae > Mimaenictus > Mimaenictus wilsoni. The sequence goes on along the minus strand of JAODAC010000001.1, from coordinate 1,174,998 downwards.
ATGGCATTTCTCGTACATGGTAACAAACAAAACAAGACAATTTTGAAAAAATGAAAAGAGATTGTCCCACGTTGATATAAATCCTTTAGTTGTGAAATTTATAAATACAAAGATTACAATATACAAGATATTGATTAAACTATCAGTGGATTGATTAGACGAAAGAGATTAGAAAAAGTACGTAAGAAGGAATTTAAATGTTGGAAATTGAAATGCAGTAAACTCCGCTTAATCGGGACATCCGATAAACACAACAACCGCTTAGTAGGGACAAATCGAAACGACGAAGCCGCAAAGAAAATTTACTCCGCTTCTTTGGAATAGCTGAGATTCACATGTGGCGGCATGGGTTTCACAAGTGCCGCCTTGGGATTCACACGTATATTCGACGTGACACGAACTGTTGATTTCGGAAGTCCATTTAAGAGGACCGGGTGCGACCGGTACCACGAGCGGCAAAATGCGGAGCTAAAACGTGAAATTCAAACTTTGTTCTAAATTATTTTGCCCATTCTTGTACGGATCGATTCCTCATTAAATAAAGTTTGTTTTGAGATGCATATTTACGCCAAAATGTTGGGTAATTACTGAGATATTTATCGTGTAAAAAAACGACTTTTCCGGGAAATGTCGAGTTTTAGGTTTTTCAGTTTTTCTCATATTTCCCCTATTGCTAGGATTATAAATCATGCAACAATCGATTCAGAGCGAATCTTATCTTCAAACTCCTGGGACACTTTTTCATTTGTATACTTAGAACCGATATTATAACTCATGAAAGTTGAATCTAATATCATCGATTTCATGACAACTTTTCATTATAACAAAGGTTCCAATTCAAATAGTAACAAGAATAATTCAGCCGCCGTTTCAAATTTACATCTCTAATATGACTAATTACATTGAAAATGAATTTAATTGGGCTAATAACTATAGTTGTCGATGCTCGGAAAGTGAAACAAAAATAAAATTAATAAATACAAAATATAAAATCCAAAAACAAACCAATTGGCTCCTCGTATAACTGGAACACCCCTTAAAACGTACCATTCCCGAATAAAATATCGACAACTGACATAACTTCGTATACAAACTGTAAAAAAAATATTTTATTTGGTCCGTAGACCTGGCCATCGACCTATCTGCTCCTTCAGCCTAGATACATGTTTATTTATTTTCATGTTTTATATTTTTACATGATAATGTGATGTTGTTATTGTTGATTTGTGGTGTTGTGTTGATTCCTTGTTGAGTGTTGAGATAGCCTCGTGGTTTTTGTTTGTTGTAGTTGCAGTGAGATGCTCATACTGCGATTGATGCGATTTTTGGTATGTGTGATTTTGTATTTGTTGTGATTTTGTAGTGTGATTGTAATGGTGTGGATTTTGTGTGAATTAATTAATTAATTAATTTACACATGTGGAAGCCCACCTCAGAGACTCGAACACCGTCCGACTGCGTGGCAAGCCGAAGCACTACGAACTGTGCTGCCCAGGTGGGCTGCAAACTGTATTATAAAATATTTTCTTTAAAAATGATTACATATAATCCACAAGATTTTGTAAAACAACAGTCAGCTATGTACCACTTCAATTTGTCAAGAATAAATTACGTTAGCGATATAGTCGTACATATGCTAGTATGTTGCCTGACGATGCGCTCACATGGATGGAAATCAATCTTCAATTTGTTCTCGGACGCATACACCTTCACTTCGTCTGTTGAATCGGTCGCGATCCTGGCAGTGATAAAAAGCTTCGCGGCCCGTGCGTCGATGAGACGAGATAAGACACCCAGCGAGAATGTTAAATTAACTATACCAAATTTTATTATTTACTGCTGGAAAAACAATGCAACGCACACGGTCGACGTGCGTAAACCTTAGAAAATCAAAATAATTAATCTTCGAAGCGATGTGTGAACCCATGAATAGGATCGCGTGAAGGCATACTAAAATCCAGTGAATGTGTTCCGCTGGAATCCTCGCTCGATTTGGCATTACAGTGAGGTTGTACTCGTAAACGACGCGCGCAATAACAACGCGCGCGCAAATAAATGTCCAGCGAGTTGTTAAAACACGGCAGAAGTGGATGCACTTCTTGTGCGGCGCGCTGAGGTGCGAGAAGCCGGTGTGGACGTGGGGAACGCCAGTTCGCGGCGTGATTTATTGTTTTTCGTTGGGCCGATACCCGAGACCGTGGTCAGAAGGAGTTGCGAGAGGTGTCGGGTATTTTCGGTATGCGGTAACATTGCATTTGGGTACTTTACAAATTGTTATTTGAGATATTTTATCTTAAGCATCCTATAAAACAGTCTTTCGCAAAGATCTGCAAGCTAGTAAACTACGTATGCGTGTACGGATTTCTGTTCCTCTTTTATACTTTTATTCATGTGTTCTTAGCTAAAATGATTACATTATTACATGGTAGAAGCTTTTTTTGCTAAATGAATTCGCTAATTTGCTAATAGTATTCAGTTTATCAGTGAGTCAATAATATAATAACAAAAACGGGTTCGTTTGAGTTATTAGTAAGGCACGGGCCGTATTCACATTGCCGGCTTCAGGCTTCGATCTTCTATGCCAAGCCTTGTCACACCAATGCATTTAAACGGAAGTAGGTAATTTCTTCGAGCCGCTTTTACCTTGATCAGACAAGGCTAACAGAAGTCACCCTCAAACTTTGAAAGTCTGACCGGGCATCTAAACAATATTTTCTACTGTGACCAAGTTGTATTCTGAGCAGATATAGAGGAAAATAAATTCTTCTTATCAATGACATTAGTCTCTAATATGACTAATTACATTGAAACAGAATTAAGTAGTGCTAATAGTAGTCGATCCTCAGAAAATTAAACAAAACAAACTACCAGTGACTTCTACTGCAGTATTTCCAATTCTAGGCATACACCTAAGAAAGTATCGTCACAGTCTTATTACCGAAAATTAATGGTTACCATATTGTCTAATATTAAATCAAACGCATATAACCATAAATTTGAACACGTGGCGTGACGCAGGATATAAATTATTCAAATTTTCAAATTTAAAACCCTGATTTATTACCTCGCAGGTCAACTAAAGCGAATGTAATACTGATTGTGAGTTCGTTCATTGCTTAATATCAGTAATTGTTAAGTTAGAAATTTACAGTGGCAGCGTTTAAGAATTACACGCGAATAAAAATATAATTAATTGGAAAAGAACAAAATAAATCGAATTTATTACGTCCTTTGTGTGCACACTGCAAACAAGTCAAGGCATTCATTTTCGTTAGTTATGCCCCTCATAAGTTACATATAACAAGGCTGTATGAATCGGTGTGCGTGAGTGTGTGCGCCGCTATGCACCAATAAGACATTCGCGTTTTCCAATTAAATTCGCCCAATTATTTACGATCGCATCGCCGCTCCCAACACCGTTTGACGCCATTGCATCGGCATGGCGAGCCGCGCGTATTTATGCGCGCGTTTATTTGCATTATTTCACTTTGCGCGAATTTATTCGCGCTGATCAGTCGCGGGCGAGAGAAATGCCACACACACCGACCGCCATAAACAAATATACGGTGCGCTGTTGCGCGCTGGTAATTTGGACGGCTGCGCGCGCGTTATGAACGCCGTGTGGCGAGAGTGGCATGTTTGGTATGTGGCAACAGTGTGTAACTGTCAGTGAGCTACGCTGTGATATGGGAGGCTGGCTGAAGAAGGTGCACGCACCGTGCAGAGAGAAGCGCGAAGGTGCGAAGAAAATACCGAAAATGACGACGGCGGAGACGAAGTGGTGCCCACCCATTTCGATCGAGTGTGCCCGAGCACACGTCGTTTGTTTTCACGTGCTGTGCAGCGTAGCTTATTAATCGACGACTTATTACCTTTTATAAATATACTAGGTGTTTTATGAAGTTGTAAGCGCTTGGTGGAATGTGAGTTGTACCATGCTGTGAATATCTGAGTCTGAGGTAACTATTTTATTTAAAATTATCTTCTTTTTCAAATGTAGTATTTTATCTTAAGGGTTTGGAATGTGCTTCTGCTCAGGGTCGAATCATCATTTTTGAAATTGCTAAATGAATTGATCTTAAAAGGCTTTATTATAGTGGGAGTTATCCTAGAACAACTTTAAATTTTACTGTCATCTTAAAAAATTCTCTTAAAAAAATCCTTTTAGGGCTTTTCTTTCGAGGGGGTTAAGGTTTCTATTCTATGCTTAAATCCATTTGGTGCTTTGGCAATTTTACGTCATCCGCAATTCCTATACCAGTTTCTAGAATCTAGTAATGGTCAGAGTTTAATAATTGTGATATCTGACCAGGAGAGAACACGGCTGAGCTAATATAATTACTTTCTAGTCTTACACTATGCATCTGTCAAATATCATTCAAATCCATGAGAGTCAACCGTGTCTTCTCTTTTGAGTAGTATTGAGAGAAAGACTTCATTGAAAGCTATTATAAAATAAATGTATTTAGACAATTACTACGGAACTAGTTGCAATTGGCATACGAATTTGTTGTTAACATCTTTAACAATATATCCTAACCAAGGTTACCAGAAGAATTCAAACATACTCATTTACAAAAGCATCTGTCTAAGATATACCTCATATCCACTGGGATAATATAGAAAAACCTAAAGGATGAAGATGTATATTACAAGTTAGTATATTTAGGACTTCATTTGATTACAGACAAAATTGTCGCTGTTACGGAAATAACATTTTTACAATTAAATTGGCTGGAATAAATCAAATTGGTAAAATTTCGGAATGACCATTATCATTATTTTCTGGCACTATGAACAATCCTTCAAAGCTGATAACTCATGATAAACAACTTCATTGAAAGTTCTACCTCAAGATTAATGAAATATCATAGCATATCCTGATACTAAAGTAAAATGATTTCACATTACATTGCTAGATGTTCCACGATAGAAATGAAAAAAGCCTCAAATGGTTAAATTAAACAAAAATGAAATACATCTTCTTGATAGTAATAATAATGACTAATTACTACAAAAAAAGAAGCCTAGATACATGAAACAAAATCTAGTCAACCTGAACTAGTGTAGGAAATCATTATTTCTGAAACACCCTATACAGAAATATGTGTTACCTATGAGTGCGTGGGTGCAAATGTTATTTGCTTTCATATCGCAAATCAGCCAATCAAGGCATAATAATTGCACAGAATTTACAAATTGCCCATGTTCGATTTGCACTCACGATTGTAAGATTTAACAGCCCGTCGCTGCGCCGTCGCGTCGGTGTGCTGGAAATTGATTTGCTGCCCCGCTTTATTGGTGTGCATATTTCAATTTAAATATTAATGTTTCGTGGAGATATTTTAAAGATTGTTGCGGCACGATGGGGGAAAGCGCGGTGTGTGGTGCGGATGGGTGCGATGCATCGCCGCGTGGAAATTAGCATAAAATGCTGTGTTTCGTGCGCGTTCGTATATCTGCCTTAATTATACGAATCTGCGGCGATAAATCTCAATTTGTCGCCGGGGACGCCGGTTGGGCTGCTAATATATAGCCGTTTTTCAATTAATTATCGCTCCGACGCAAACCACCTACCACCCACCCACAACGAGCTGTTTGGTTGCATGCCGTAGATCATCTTTGAAGTGAATTTCCGTTTTTCATTCTTTTCTTCTTCGATTTCCCAAATTGATTTTCTCTATTCTAATGCATTTAATTTACATATTATGGCAGAATATTTATGAGATAGTATTATGAAATTAATTTCGACTTGGGTCAAATTTGTAAAATTTTTAAGGGGCTGTCACACTACCGACTTCGGCTTCGTGCTACTATGTCTATCCTTGTCTGACGAATATACTTAAAAGGAGATGAAACAACTCGAAGAAACAACCTGTCTCCTTTTAATACAAGAGTCAGACAAAGCAAACAACGAAGCGAAGCGACGCGAATTCACTTCATTTAACAATTAAATATTTTATTTATCAAATCTTAACAAATTTATTTTATTACACATGATTCATATGAAATGTATGCAAAAATGGAATATTTATGACTTTGTCCTTTTAGCATTTATTACATCGGTTTTTTTTTATTTTTTGACGCGAGTTTTTCTTGTCTTCGAAACTATATAACAAACGATCGCTTCACATGTTCAGCGGCAATTTATTCCGAAAATCATGGAAGGTGGGCCTGTAAAACAAATGGGGTTGTTATCGAATGAAATAACTTTAGTCGGTAGTAATCGTTATAGGAAAAGTACGAAATGTTTTACCGGTGCTGAGGGGCTGAATGTGTGGACTTTCCGAAGACGGCGTTGACGTCGCGTCGGCGGGAAGGAAATTAAATGGAGAACGAACTAAATGGCCGTTTACCATTTGCGTTTCTTATTAAACTTTCTGATACTTTTCTAGATAGCCATCTAAACCGGCTGCAACCTATTATAGTAAATTTAAAGTGTACGAACCACGGGACGGGAACTTTTCTAATACATGTTTTTTCTTTGTTTACTTCGACCTGTTATTATTCTGAAATTCAGTGAAACCTGCCTTATGCGGAACTTATAATAGATACGCGAGTACGCTTTTCACTTTTTCCAACAACATGTTAAATTCCACACTTTTAAGTTAAACAACCACATTCAAGGGGCGTCTTCATTGATAAAAATGAATGATGAGCAAATAAGTGCTTTCTATAAGCCGCCAGGGAGCTTTTCACTTTTCACACAATCGTCCACTCCCACAGGACCACCGCGTTAATCCCCCAAATGGCCGTCGTAATATGATGCACACAATATGCACTCGAACACCATTAGAACGGCATAATTCAACGCATAATAAAGGCGTGCACAAGAAGTGCTAATCGGGGATTATAACCATCGGATTAAATTATATTTCAAGTGGGGATTATGAGGATTACGCCTGCGAGAACACACAAAATCAATTATATTAACGCACCCACAAAACAAAAAATGTAAATACATTTGAATGGCGATAAAGTTATGTTTTACGATATACATGATATTGTCTGATGTATAACTTTATTTAAACAAGCAGCGATAGAAAGCCATAGTCGTACATGTTGGGAGGAAAAGGAGAGAAGACGTGTTCATTGTATGGGCTTTTGTAGTTTCTACTTTGCGTATTTCGGTGTGTTCCATTTTCCCAAGTTCGTGCCTGCGTGGCTGTGTGGATGCACGCATCGAACATACTTTTCGTTTCATCTCGAAAACAGCTGTCTGATGGTTTTGGTAACCCGATACTTTTAAGAGGCATCTCGTCGCTTCATGCCGCGTCGTCACTACGGCCTTTTCGCCAGGCATCGCTCTGGCGGTCCAAAGAACTCATCTTGTACAGCCATAGAGGATGGCCCAATATATCTTCCTCTCTAACTATATGAGTATATTTAAATCTTGATTTTCTCAATGTATTTTCGTTCAAAAATCAGAAATTACAAACATTCGCGCGTAAACCAAGACAGACATACGTAATTGAATTAAAACTCTTCGAGGGTTATCATCACAAAAGAGCTCTCAAAACGTCGAGTTCATTGAATGCGAGCTAAAATATAAATGAATTGGTAGTAGCAGTGGTACTTTTGTAAAACGGGGAGGGTTTGTCTGCTATTTATCTGGGTGTGGACCCATTGCCCTTTTCTATACTATATGAGAGGATTGAGAAGTTGTGCTTTTGAACTGAAACACCGCACAAAAAGCACAAGCAAGGGTCTGTATGGATCATTACTTTAGCGAAACTGATCAAGAATCATAGATAACTATCCAACAATAGGTAAATAAACAGATAGAATTTTCTAAACACTAGTGGAGCATTTAAATCTGTATCTCTGCTTCGATAAAAATGGAAGGTCTAAAAACTATAAAAGGTGAAACGTTTGCTCTTGGCTGGAATGGGGTGTAGTTTCTGATCATTAAACATTGATTATAAATTACCATACTACCATACAAGGGCAGTTACTACGATCATATTTTGGTGATAGATGGAAATAGAGGAAATATATCGCCAAAAAGCAGTGCGGGTTCTATGATTAACTCTTTGAATAAAAAATATTAATGTTGGCGATATTGTTGTATATTATACAACATGATTAATATACTGATACCAAATGGCACAATTCATTAAATTGGGAGTAGATGTTGACAAGGAACGAAAAATTCCCTGGATTTATTTTTAAGATCTACTTTACCTCGTTTGGTAAAATTCAACTTTTGTTTTGTGGGAAAAACACTATATATTCTTGCCTTCTTATAATATTCATAACTTGGAAAAAATATTCTCTTAATAAGGATTTTCAAAATTGGGAGACGCACCTTCCTAGGGAGGCATGGGCTAGTCTAAGGATATATGCTAAGCTAGACCCAAGGTGTTTTACGACCAGAGATTGACAAAATGTCCATTATTAGTACATTATATGAAGTCTTGAAAAATTGAAGAAAATAAAAACGAAAAAAGTTCAAGATTCCATGTCGGGAGTACTACTCCCCATTGCCCATAAATGGCGGAACCCGTGAATGTTGTTGAGGCGCATTTGAAATTGTCGGCCCTAGCTGATAAGTCGCCAGGGGAGCGCTAGAGCGACCACGATCGGAGACATCGACATACATTCGAAAATTAAAATTTGGTACTGCAAGTACGCAGCCAACATACTTGGCAAATATTTTCATAATTTAATTCGTTCGTTCGGCAAGCGGCAATAGTTTTGAGCTTAATTGATTCAACTGCTCGCTCCGCCGTATTATCACAACTCCGTTTGTATAAGCGAGAATTACCTCGCCAATTTGAGTTATTGTAAATAGAAGTTGATTCCACACCATTTTGCACACTTATTTCTGGAGAACCACAACGTCAGCTAAGTGAGTCCAAAGCAGTGACTACGACGTTACATCAAATGTATTACATACAACAAGCTTTTGTTAAATTCTTTTGTTAAATTTTTAGCAATAGAAAAAAATCATTGACTATTAAATAGTAGTTCTGCTATTAAAAATATATAGTGATGAAAATCCTGGGCGTATAAAATATTCTCTTATGCAGACCAATTCTCTCCCCATACAGGCCAATTTACATTACACAAGCCATGTAACTTGGATATTAATATAAATAAATTCAACAATTGAAGTTTGAAAATACGTACAACTCCAGAGAGAAAGAGCTTCTCTCTTTCTATTCTCTACTCTCTTTCTATTCGATGTAATTCGCCGCTGGAGTGAACAAAGACGTCACAGCGTTGCTGGAAATTTTGATTGAATAAATGCCGAACGTTAAATAGGCCTCGAATGTTTCAAGGCCTTTCTTGAGAGGTAGAGAGGTTCTCGCACGACCCTCATAAAACTGTCACCAGCCAGAAAAAAGCAATTCATTATGGCAAAGAAATTCACCAAATTCTTTAACTGTAATCAAATCTTCAATTTGCACTTTAATTAATTTAATTTTAACAAATTTGAATGAGTCATTTAATTATCTATCGATAGAGGT
>JAODAC010000001.1:1139491-1155373 GCA_027575185.1 Mimaenictus wilsoni | reverse complement strand
CGCTACGCAATAGGGCTGCCACTCAGAAACGTCCCCTTTTAATTAAGTCGTGGTTAATACCGACGATTGGACCCAGCACGTTCACCGCGCCATCAACCAGGGCCGCCGACGTTGGTTCGCGACAGTGACATCCGCATAAGGGCGCCATAATTTTCTTCCGCTATTGACTATGCAAAACATGTTATTCTATCAAGTTAATTTTATAATCACTTATTGTTGAAAAATTAATAATATATTTCTACGAAAATTAGGCATAGATTTATGATAATTTACTATTCAAATTTAGCATGAAACGCACGTGGTAAACCGCGATACCAATTAATTTATATTCCGCATAGGTTGTTAACGGAAAAAGGGTTCAACGAAGAAGGTTGAATAGGCTCAGTGAAAACTAGTAGCTCGAAAGCGTTAATCATCATCGCCAAACCAAGAAAACAATATTAACATAAGTAAAGAAAAAGAAAAAAAAATAGAAAGGAAAGACCCGACCTGAATTTTGTCGTCGTGGGCCCACGTTGCTCAAAAATGGCGGCACAATCACTAAATGAAATAAATCCGCGAAAACGCGAGGTGGGGTGCCAACGTTCTGGGAAACCGGACCGAACTCGACTTTTTTCTGCTCATCGGGAAGGAAGAAGGCTCGCGTACGTTACAAATTGTGTTGCGCGTTTCCCACCCATAAGTCACACATGCGCACAAAGTCTGCTTTGCAGAAACGGACCGTTACAAGCATTTCGACAGAGAAATTATTATCAATAGGAATATGTAGTTTTCTAATATCATTTGACTGTAAGTGTCCTATTGAGTCAAGAACTTTTAGAAAATCACTATAACCTAAACTCATCTTCATTCTAAAAAAAACTATCCGACCCTTTAAAATCCCTCTCCTTTAGCCAAGTTGTAAACTACAATTCTGAAAGTTTCAATATTTTTGTTTGGCATGCGTTCCGATTTTATGCGAACACTTCTGGTTGGCGTTTTGTTTGGACGCCACAATAACACTTTGATCCTAGTTCAGTTTAAGGTCCAGTTTATTTCATATAAATTGTAAATCATGCCCGCTGTTTGCGTTACCCTTAACACGCTATCGCCTTGTGTTACGCTATCGATACATTCCAGCCCGTCCGAAATCTATCCGGCTTCCGGTTTAAGTTGCTCCAGGTTCGGCGGTTCTTTTTACGAGCGTCCGTTCGCTTCGATTGCCGCGAAGCATTTGGACAACCTTATGAATATAACATGCCGATTCTGGCACCCTCAAAGTGTTACATATCAATAATAATTTGCAGGCCTAGCTCATCCCCCTCGTGACTTGCGTATTTCCGCTAAAGAATATGAAAATGGTGGAATAAAAATTTTGTGGCAAAGGACTATCAGAGCGCGCCAACCGCACTGCTAGCAACAGAAGACGAAGAGAAGAAGAGCATTATTTGCATATAAGTTTCAATTGCAAATACACAAGGCTTTGTAACAAATGGAATCAAAAATATGTAAAGGAACGGATGGGTTCCTTCTTTGAACATTCTAGGAGCTCTTGTAGCTTTTCTTTTGTTGTACTTGAGGCCAATGTTTCAGTTGCTAGAGCATAGGAAATGAAATTCGATTAGATGATCGTTGATATGTGATATGTTTCATTACATGTGAAGGAACTATAGCACTTGTAAGTTTATACATTCTCAAGTTCATGATCAGGTTGCAGTGCTAAATGGAAATATGTTAGTGGTCGGCGACCTGCGGCTGTTTGCATATGAATTTTGACTCTCCTACAACTTGAATTTCGTAGAAATTGGTCCCATTGGTCAGATTGGTCAATTGGTCAAATATAGTAATATAGTAGTGTCAAGGGTACCCGATAATTCCTAGTTACTTGCTTTTCTGCATTGTCAGTTTCGGTTTATATCTGGTTTTTCCTTTCTAGAGTCAACTCGGAATTTGGTAAAAGTTTCGGTTTCGAGTCAGCTGATCTTGAATGTATCGGGTTACGGTTCCAGCATCAACAGGGGTACGTCCCACTACTGGTTGATCCTGAAAGTTCCGGTGCTAAAACAGCAGCGATTAATTGCTCCCGAGATTGCGGTCCATAAGTACGTACCAGCTCGTGTTATAACATTTTTCTTTGGAGTGCTAGCAAACGAGACCTCCAATCTTTCATTAAGTTGATTTGTGATTGTATTTAATGAATATTTAGAAAAAAATATGACAAAGAGAGTGTTTCTATTTTTTTATATTTTTTTAATAACTAATAAAAATAAATAAATTTTCTAGGGTAAACAAGTTTTTGTTCGGGGTTTAAACCAGAGCAAAACCGAAACGGCATAAATTGATCGATCGACAAAAAAGAGAGTAGGGACCCCATTGAGATATTACAAAACCAAAACCTTAAAAACTGAAACTATGTAACTTGACATTTTTGGATCTTCCGACTTTAAAGGTTGTCAACCACTGATAAGTATAAATTCTTTTTACTTGGCCTTTATAGTTTTTCCTTTGAACGTCTATTTTTAAATAGTTTAGAATCTGTTTGTTGTAACTCCCATTTTATCCTATTTTTGCCTAATTTCTCCATCTCTACAGTAGCACCCTGAATTTGATTAGACATGATCGTTGACAATGATCATAAAAAAGTGATATGTAGCGACGTTGTGTTCGAATAAAAGAATAAGAAAATGCGCAATGCCCAGCCGGCATTTCTTTCCTACTCCTGCCAACGATAATTCCCTATCGTTGACTTTCTCCATCTCCAGTTCTTCTCATCCCCTTATTGTCATGGTTCTATTACCCTGTTTCATAAATGTGACTCTATATACTCGAAACACAGACCGGGAGATATCAATGATATGATGATAGTTGCGGTGGTGTTTGTGTGGTTATGACGATGCTCAGGCCCGGGAACAAGTGGACGCATCGCAGTATAAATAATCTGTGACAAATGTTGAATTCCCCAGCGACAGATTTGCGCGGATATTTTTTTAAGCGCACGCGAACGCGTTATAATCCCGGGGTCGGGGCCGGTCTTGCCCCCGGTCTTCCTTCGCCTTCCTTGTCCGACCGGCTCAGCGCACGAAAGCGGAAAATTAAGTTTGCCGCACACACACACACACACACACAGAAAGCGCGCCACCGAACGGCGGAAAAAAAACACGTGCCCAACGCTATGCTGCGCCGGGACAGGACAAGTGTTTTGTCACACAAAACCAAACCGAACCAACGAACGAACGAGTGCGCACGACTCCCCGGATTACTCAGATACTATCAGAAATGATCGTATCAGAAACTCAAAAGCATATTAAATTTTAAGTCGATCAAAACATCACGCACACTTGTTCGTCCTACATAAAAGTTTAATTAAAAGATGTACTTTCCACTTGTATTACTCATCTCTAGAATTGAATAAGTAGTGAAATTTTGAATTATATAAAAAAAACTATTTGTATTTGGTCCATAGACCTGGCTATCAACCTAACTGATCCTTCAGCCTGGATACATGTTTATTTATTATTTTTATATTTTACATGATAATTTTTGATGTTGTTTTGATGTTGCGCCAAGTGGCGAAATGGTATGGTTGATAACTACTGCCCACGAGGTCCCGGTTCGATTCTCGGTGGGGATGCATAGTAAAATGAATTCTTCTTCTTATCAATTGTATTAGCCTCTAATATGACCAATTACATTGAACAAGAATTGAATAGAGCTAATGACCATAGCAGTCGATGCTCGGTAAATCAAACAAAAAAATGTTGTTACTGTAGATTTTTTGTTGTTGTGTTGATTCCTGGTTGAGTGTTGAGATTACCTCGTGGTTTTTACTTGTTGTAGTTGTCGTGAGATGCGCATACTGCGATTTATGTGATTTTGGTGTGTGATTTGTCATTGTTGTGATTCTTGTAGTGTGAATTTTAATGGTGTGGATTTTGTGTGATTAATTTTGTGTGAATTAATTAAATAATTAATTCACACATGTGAGAGCCCACCTCGGGGACTCGAACCCCGTCCGACTACGTGGTAAGCCGAAGAACTACCAACTGTGCTGCCCAGGTGGGCTTGAATTATATATTTTGCCTATAAACCACAATATATCTTACGGAAGTAGGTTGCTTTTGTTTAAATAAGAACAATTCTGCGGTCCTTTGAATGTTGAACGTTGTTTCAATATATTTAAATTTTGAATTATGTAAACGTAACTATAGGTTTAATCCAAAGACCTTGTGGTCCTTCTACCGTTTCCCTTTTTACATTAATATTACGATATTTTCCGATGTGCTTTTCGAGTTTTGTATTGTGAAGCTGGTGATTTTTGTTGATGTGTTAATGTTGTGTCATAGTTTGTTATGTTGCGGTTGCTGTTGTTTAGTATTGATATTGTGTTTGTTGTGTTGGGTGGCGAGAGTGTGAATTAATTAATTAATTCACTAAAATATGTACATGTAAGAAGACCTTAATAATTTAAAATTCGCGGCACTATCAGCGAGAGAAAATTCCAACCAACCCGACCAATAACCCCCGAGCTCACAATTGCAGAAGACAGTGCATCATTAAGACTGCCGGACCAAACATCAACTGCATCGCAAGGCGGCTGAGGACCAACTGCCGCCGCGCGATACTCACTTCGCGATTTCTCTCGCTAATAGCGTTACAATAAGTTCTCCGAAACGACCTTGAGGTTTGAATTTGTACATCGGCGATCCTCGACAAATGCCGTCGTACGTCCTCCGCTGTCATCGGACGTCTCCGTATGCGTTGAAATTTGGGTTGCCTACTATCTCAATGAACTGACTTTAACATACATTAATTTTTTACATTATATTTTCCCATAGACCACAATAAATTGCTTGCGAAGTTTTTATACTCATCAAAACATTGGCTGGAAGACACCTAATAACCTGATATAAGGGAATGGTATATGTGGTTTTGGTCTAGCCTTGTGTGATCAATATATTTAGAGGGAGATGAAGTCCTTTTAATGCATTCGTCAGATAAGACTAAGCAAGGAACCACGAATCCTGAAGTTCTCTAAAAGGCCGCTAAATCTTACCTTATCATACACAGAAGACGTTGACGAATTTTGTTTCAATATTTTATTGCAGTTAAAATGTATTGATAGATAACTATTGACTGAAACAGTCGATACTTTGATCCTCTAAAAGTATTTTCAGCCATTTCTTAATAAAGTAAAACAAGTATTTTACTTTAAATGTATTTTTGCTTTTAACTTGTTTCAACTGAGAGCCTTCTGGTGTTTAAGGCAAGCACTACGTCACTTAACAATAGGGCAGTTTCGTAGAGCTTCCGTTTCGCACGTTCAGATGTCTCTGAATTAGCAAAAGTATCGGAACTACCTAAAGTTCGATACTTTCGATACTCGAAATATGCAATATTAAAATTGGTATAAATTTTAACAATAATACAAATAAAAAAATAATTTTAAAAATAAGTAAATAAAATATAATCCTACAAAACGTTGAAAGAAATAATTCAAAAACATTTTTCCAGAAAACTTGTGCAAACTAAAAGAAACGTAATGCTGGCTGTCAGCAGGACTGAAGAACCGGACGACATGAAAGACAGGAAACCGGAATTAAGTGAAACCCGAGCCCACAGACTGCGTTTCCGCCGAGGCATGGGCTTCCTTGGCGAAGAATATTTTTATAGAGCTCTTTTACATTTTAATTGTTCCGGTACTTCGCTGTTTCGTCCTCATTCAGAAGGATTCGAGCATCTTTTCACATTTTGTTTCTCATATCCTTGTCAAGGAGATGTTTTACTACCAAATAGTAATAACAAAGATCATTTTGAATTATAACATTATCGATCTTTGCATATTTTAATATTTAGTCTTGTTGGCAGTTTGATTTAACGACTATAAACGACGCTAAACATAAATAAAGAAGCGGAAACAGTTGAAAAGTTCGGTATTTCGGTGGGTCGTACATGCTGATATTTGCTTCGATAAATTATCGTTCGGAATGGAAATTTCTGGGATAATTACGTCGTAGATGCGAAAGCAGAGCGGAAGGTGAAATGTAAATTTCGGGTCGTGGAGTCGCGAACATCTCGTGCTTTTGGAACGAACAGAAGTTTTGTAAAATATGAAAAACCATCTCAGTTTTGCTGCATGCAAACTGAATATGTAAATACTGAGGGTCTCAGTAAATTTTAAAAATAGCCTCATATATTTACTTGAACATTTTGGCTTTAATTTCATACCAAAGTTTGAGGAAAGGCGCAATGCTATGTTAGCAATTTATATTCTGTGAATAAAATGGAAATTTAGGAAGTTTTCAGTTTGATTACAATTAACCTAGTCTATCCAACATTTCTTTCTGGATTTTTGCCGCTCATATCTCTGCTGTCGGAAACCGATTGCAGGGAAATTCCTCTTCGCTGCGCAAAACCTCGCCGAAAGTATGCTCGCGAAGGAAAACTATGAATATCTGCGACAACGACCACCGACGAGCGGCGGCCGTTATGCACAGTGTTATGCGTTATGCCTGATATTCCGTACTATTACGAGCGTTATGGCGCAGCGAAAAGATGGCGACGCTGGCGGCAGTGGCGGCTGGCGGCGGCGATTTGCATACGCCGCGTCGCTTTATGCTAATACCAGGCGTCCCACGCGCAACATGATTTATCGTTATTTTTATTCGATTCGCGAAATTATTATATGGACTGTATCCGTATGGATGGAAATCATATTTTACGCGTGCTGGCCGGGAGAGAGAGAGAGAGAGAGAAAGTAGGAGGCAGCGAATCGATTCGCACTATCAAACAATTCGCCCCACACCCGCAACGCATACGATCGTGATTGTCGCCGTTTCTTTTGCGCGGATTTTATCGCCTCGACTTTTATGTGTTTATATCTTACGCACCAGAGAAGGATTTTGCTGTTACGTTTGTATAGATGAAAAACAAGGTGTTTTGTGGCGAAATGCATAATATTATTTGCATAAACTTAAAACCAACTAAAAAAAAAAACTATATGTTTCAAAGGTGGGAAATGAAAATAATGAGCCTTCATTTGATGCAATTCGTTTATAAAAATCCCAAATACTGTTTTACGAGGTGTCTTTGGAAAGTACTGTGAATGGTCCGAAATCTCAGCTGAAACATGTGCAACGCCAGCTTGCAGCAAGATCCGTGTGTGGACCTCTGCCAGGGCAGAGCTTGATACGAGCACTCCTGCGTGAGAGGTACTGTAAAACCTGCTCTATACATTTTCCGTATATGAAAGGTTATTAAAAATGAATATGCTACAGCAACGGGGAACACATGCATTTTGGGACTTCCACATGACTTCCAAAATACAAAAAAGTATTTCTATGAGTATGTGTAGCGAGAAAATCGACAAAGCAAACTTCAGTCTAGCATACTACTAACAAGGAGAGTGTTCCAATTGTCCAACGCCAAATCGAATGAAACTTTTTGTACGTGTAGTACATATATAGAAATAATTTGGGTTAACGGGATTTTATACCGTTTTGAGCAGTTTGCCCGAAAACAATTTTCGAAGTTTGGCCACAAATACGTCATGGAACTGAAACTTTTTATACGTGTAGTACATATATAGAAATAATTTGTGTTAACGGGATTTTATGCCGTTTTGAGCCGTTTGCCCGAAAACAATTTTCAAAGTTTGGCCACAAATAAGTCATGGTACATATTGCTTTAACAGCACCTTTAGTCGTGTTGGTTTTGTGGTGCATACGTTGGAGTATTTATTTATATATTTATATATTTATATATTTATTTCCTGTAACTAGTATTAAGCATATTACACTATTGTACTGTTGATTTATATATCACCTTACCAAGGCCAAACATCTATGTAGCAACAAATAAAGACTGTAGTTAAGCTTTTGTTAAGTAGGAATACAGAACCACATACTATATTAACTTGTATATATTGTATCCATGTTATTCATTTGTAAAAATCGCTAATAAATTGTTAAATTGCAAAAATTGCAAATTGCATGCGTTGGAGTGCTTGTCTTCTGATTCAAGGTTTGCAGGATCGAATTTTGCCTGAGAACTTTTTTTTACTTTTTAAATTTATAAACCCGCGAACCTTGGATCAGAAAGCAAGCAGTCTAACGTATGCACCACGAAACTGACACGGCTAAGCGTGCTGTTAAAACAATATATACCATGACTTATTTGTGGCCAAACTTTGAAAGTTAATTTTGGGCAAACGACTTAAAACGGCACAAAATATCTTTAACACAAATTATTTTTATATATGTACTACACGTATAAAAAGTTTCATTCGATTTGGTGTTGGACAATTGGAACACTCTCCTTGTAAGTCACGTATATCTACGGACCTGGAAAATGTTCCGTTGTCGGCATCATTCCGTATACAGAAGTTTCAGTATATGACAGGTTTCACTGTACTTTCATTCGATACTTATCGATACTTTTTGGCATGAAAGAATCAGCACTTCGAATTAAAAAATTTAAAATTATTACATCCTTCTCTATATATTGTTAAATACATAATCATGTTTTTTTATTTTATTTTACCGAGCATCGACTGCTATGATCATTAGCTCTATTCAATTCTTTTTCAATGTAATTAGTCATATTAGAGGTTAACACTGTTGATAAGAAGAAGAATTCACTTTACTATGCATCCCCACTGAGAATCGAACCCGGGACCTCATGGACAGTGGTCATCGACTATACCACTGCGCCACTTGGCTGGACGATAATCATGTTAAATTACAAGTTTACGTTTTGCAAACAAACAATATTGAAATAATTATTGAAAATACGGATATGTGGAAATAAAACGTAAAAAATGAAATAAAAAATAAAATAAAATTTCAGAGGATCAAAAATATCAATTTATATTATGAAATAGTATCTTTCAATAGAATTACCATTTCAATTAGAGAATAGAGCATTTTCAAAATCACATAACATAACATCAAACATTTCGATTCCGTTTTGATTGCATCCAATGTAGCAACATTCCTCTCGGTCAATTTACTCCTCAAAGACACCATGTGTCAAAGCTATTGCAATATGTCAGTGGTTGTTTTTTGGGTGGCGATAAATACGAAACCGGTGCCGACTCTTTGAAGCGCTGATCGACCAGCACGCCGCTGTGCAGTACCCGGCTCTAATCCCAATGAATAGTTTTCAATGCGAATCGTATAACCTGCGCATATGTTCACTTGCACCCCTGCCGAAGGTAATTCCGACGAATGGTGACCCTCTATGTACACCCCAAGCACTTACCCGTCCCAACCCAACCCGACAAACCCCTCGATAGTCCTTCATTAGTTTCATACGTATTTTTACAAGTAGAATCCAATGAGGACTCATAGGCATATCTGTATAGTGCTCCTTTACAAAATAGTTTAGTTCTCTTAAAATATGTGTTATATTGGCCAATATTTTTAAGTTTAAGGGCAGATCTTCTTACTTGTCTATGGCATTGGTTGGTGACATTATGATGTTGACTAAGTTCATCCGGTTCGACGGATCATGTCTGATTGATGATGAGTATGAAGTGTTTGAAAGAAGCCTAAATACACTTTTAAATGTTTAATCTTAATTCTCTACAAGGATATTCCTCATTTGCAGCAATAATTCCTGCTGGATTAACACTCCGTTATTTGCACAGTGAATGCCCTCGTCCAACTGGGTGGTAGCCAGAGGGCGAAACGTAAATGGATACGGTTCCTGGTGATTCGTATTCTTCTTCCAAAGCGCCATATGTTGCCGCAGGAGCGAAGTAAATCAGCAGGACGCTCGGATGATGGACTCTCAACCGGATGGAACAGATGGCATCGCCACCAGCAGTACCCCATCAACGACGCCGAAAAGTCATTAGGCAATATTGAAAATTTATCCCCGGATAGCATCCCTTGAACGTGTTTACCACCACGACGTGCATCCCCTCACAAAAAATGATGCAAGGTCACGTCGGACGCATATTGTGGATACGAATAGAAACAAAGACAAAACATCAAAACAACACCAATCATTGCGTTAAGATTTGTTCCTTCTACAATTTCTTCCTGTCTACTATGAGCACGGTATCTGATTGATTGATCACGATGTCAAGCCTGGAGATTCTCCAACATTCGAGGTCGTTTAGGTCACATGTGCTTATAATTGCCATGTATTCCCGAGAGGATGGACAAAAAGAGACAGTTAGTCTATTTCGAGGTGGAAATGTGTCGGATAGTTGGATTGTAGTTACGTTTTTGATTTCTTCACGCCGCCACCGAGCCAAGTCCATCAATTCCGATCGTGTCCCAGCTTCTCCGGACTAAGATTGGAAAGCGTAAAGTTGTTCAATCAGAAATCAGAGCAACTTGAATGATACCACATTCCACCCAGTACCACACCTCCCAGTAAGTAATCGAGGATCGAAACGAAGGAAAGATTAATCGACTACATTCGAAATGTGATTGATTTTTAAAACCTTACAAATCCATTAAGATGTTGGAATCTTGCAAAGTGAATATTTATAAAATTTAAGTGTTGTAATTTGTAATCTGTCATTATATTTTACATTCTTTTAAAAGATGAATGTATACATTTACCAAGTGCCTCACTATGAAATGTATTTATAATATAAAGTGTATAAAGGACGCATAGTTTTTGTTTAAATGTTTAAACAAGTTTAAAGTAGTCAGTATAATTAAGATTGTGCCAAATCGAAATATGTTCCACTCTATCGCAGTCTATCGTGGTAGGTCTTTGTGGGCATTGTGAGCAACATATGGACGAGTGGTATTATGCACGAGCCCAAGAGACCTGTCGAAACGTATTTATACGACTATACAATACGCATCCCCGAATATGACTAGGGGCGCTGAATAATGTGCTGGATAAGGGTGCAGAGGGGCACAAGAACTGGGTACCCTTCTGCAATGCTATTCACCTTGTGCTGCTATTCAATTCTAGTTTGGAGTAGAGCAGACGGCAAAATTCGCCAACATTGGGAAATCAACAAGAAATGATAACAAGAAACTGAAAATTGATAGGTACTTCATCGCAAATACGGATTCCAATATTTACCAAATATGAATATTTTCATCATCATCTTCCAGGTTCTATAGCGTTTTACGCCTTCTGGTTCTCTCCTTCCAGATTTCACGGTTAGTGAAGTCTTCCTCGGTAAGTTGTCATTCGGACATATACTTCTGTATTCCTTATAGTCATGAACGTTTCGGCCTGTTATCTCGTGGTGTCCAGTTCTTTATTTGCTTAGGGAGCCTTTCTTCGCCCATTCTCTCAACGTGCCCGTACCATTCTAGTATAATATAATATAATCTGCATAATCTGTACTATAATCTGCACGTAATCAACATCCGCTGAGACTAAACATAGAAAATGCTGACATTTCAAAATCGACACGACGCACCGAGATCGCGACCACGTGTTTTGCTGTGACGAACAAAGAAATAGTCGCGTCAGCATTTTCACCTGCTATTTATTGTCGACATTTCGTCATCACAGTCATTCATTCATTCAGTCACTCAATCAGCTCAACACCGAAGATCGACACCAAAGTCCACCAACCGGCGAGCCCGACACCAGCAGCCGCCACCAGAGAGTCCGCCATCACAGAGAGTCCACACCGAGTCCCTCACCGGCCGCCTCCAACGACTACACCGCGTCCGCTACCGGCCGTCGTCACCAGCGAGGCCCACATCAACCTGCCTGCCCCATCGACCAGTACGAGCCGATCGTCTCCATCTGCCGCCTCCGCCTGGATCTCCTCGTTATCTTAATCTCATTCATCTTATATTGCATTTCATGTATTGTGGTACAATAAAATCCCACAAATCTAACGGCAAAAATGAATTATACAGGTACAAAAAGTTAGAAAACAGTTTTTTAGCTCATAATTTTAGGAATTCTAAAAACATCTGCAACTTTTAATTCCTTTAAGTCTTCAAACGAAATGTATAAATCGTTAATTGGATAGTCATTAAATCCAGAGTAACGCAGCACAGGGTTCGTAAACTCAACAATACGACGAAATCAGCCCTATGACTGATCCAATGCGGGGTGTATGAACCCAACAATACAATTAAACAGCTTTCCACCATATGTGCAAGCAAACCACAAAGCTTTATAGCCCTCAAAGTCCTTTGACAGGTGCCTGACTACGTCCCCCTTCGTAATCCGTTCAACTATCGATGGAACTATAATTAAAACTATTTGCAGGTATTTAAGAAATCTGTTACGTTAACTAATGGAAAATAAGTTAAAGCAAAAAAAAGGAATGATAAGGAAACAAGAAATTTAGAATGATATTAAAGGGAAATAAAATGTTTAATATATTGGAAATCTGTTGATTCATTACGTGAAGTGAAGAATGCGAAAAAACAAAAAGTGAGAAGCTCAAGAGCACTTAAAAAATTTGCATACTCGATTGAGTTTTCCCGCGTGTTGATACAGATGACTTGCTGATAAATATGCACTCTGTATCCCTCTACACTGTTCGTAACTGCAAAAATTAAAAGAAAATTAACACGAGACACTCACAAAACATATTATGATAATGTATTTGGTCTAGGATATTTCTTTCTACATAGATAAGAGATGATTAATGGTCAATGGCTCAACATAAGTTCGGAAAACACCCCAAAGCTGATTCTCTGATTCGCTTAAAGCGCGATGATTATCAAAAAATAATGCGAGCAGCATTAATCAATCTCAGTACGTTTTCAGAGACGTTTCAGATTTTTCCATAATTAATTCTTAGTTGAGGCGTCGGCGGTGGAAAATCGGCGAGCGTACGCTGTAATGCGGCTGACGGTCGGCGGCGAGCATATCGAAAGAAAGGGTTGAACGCGTCGCGGGTGGAGGGGCGCGCTGCGTATGTATTCGTAAATATGGTTTTCCCGGGGAAAAGCGCAGGTACATCGGCAACATTGAAAACCGTATTGGCCGACCGTATTTCCCGTTCGGCCACGCCTCCACTCCGTGCCCGGATTGGTCGCGCACGACAGCGCGCACCCCTACGCTTTCCCAGCCCTGCTTGTCGAGTGCGCGAAAACGGGGGTGGCATCCCCGCAAATCGCGACAATATTTAGACCGTCGCTGCTATGTTTTCATGCATTATGCTCCCGACCGTCTACGAGTGCACACTGTGAGCGGCCAGACTTACGCAGCAGAGGCGATCATCAGAGGGTGAAAGTGTCGGCTGTGAATAAGTCGACTTTGTGAATAGTTCAGTGCGAAACATGACCATGGACATAAACAATCGCAAGCCGGAAATAAAGGCCGACGTCTTCGACGCACGCACCGAAATTCAATTGCAGCTGCCCGTCAAAACGAAGAGGTCCTTCGATGTGGCCTTCCTGATGCTCCCAGATGAGAAGCTTAAGCAACGCGAGTTGAAGGAACTTAAGGTGCCGAAATTATCGCCCCAGATTGTGCATTTCGGCGGATATGAAAATAAGGACCTTAATCACAACGCTGACAACGCGGCACTTGCGAATCTTGAGTCGCCGAGTTCGAATCAACCTTCGGACGATGAAGACGAAGAGATTGAAGTGGATGCTCCCAAGATAGACATCTTAAAGCTGCAGGCTCAGAAATTTTACACGACCCAGAAGCAACAGATTTTTGGCGATCCACATATTGGTAAATCCAAAACAGTTCTCCAAGAAGACCGACAGAAAAGCGCCTTTACCAAGGTAACCATCAAAGAAGGTAGAATATCTCCAAACTTATCTATTAGTCCAGACCCTAGTTATCAAAACTCTTTGTCACCATCCCCACCAATTCCTTCAAGAAGCTACTTTCAAAATGTTATGTCGGCAAATGTTATGTTCAAAAACCATGGAGGTTATCAGGGACAATTTGTCCAGGTGCCGGAAACATTCCAAGAATCAAGTCCGTTTATTTTAAAGTCCCCGAACCCGGAACTCCTCCAGCCGAATTTTACGAAGCTTAGAGGTGGCCTGCAATATCCGGGTAGTTTACCTGGCTATAATTACCAATTTCCACCGCAAGAAATGCTCAAAATGGCTCAGGCTCAAGCTCAGGCACAGGCCCAAGCTCAGGCGCAAATCCAAGCACAGGCTCAAGCTCAAGTCCAAGCCCAGCATCATCATCAGCAACAAAGTCAACAGCACCCTACGCATCAGGGACATCAGAACATGCCGTCACACCAGAGTCATCAGATTTCTGGTAACCCAGCCGCTGCATTGCTCACCTCACTACTGCCACCGTCGCTTGCTGCCCTCTCGCTGCCGGCGCAGAATGTCTGTGCCAAATGCAACATCTCCTTCAGGATGACCTCGGACCTTGTCTACCATATGAGGTCGCATCACAAGAACGAACAGACTGACTACGGTAAACGGAAGCGGGAGGACAAGCTGAAGTGTCCCGTCTGTGCTGAGAGTTTCCGAGAAAGGCATCACCTCACACGTCACATGACCGCACATCAGGATAAGGCGAACGACTCTGAAATGCCCGGCAACAAAACGAAAAAATTCCCTACCTTCAGCAAATGAATGAAATTACCACCCAAATTTTGTAAAAACTAATTTTAAGAACTTAAAATCATTGAATGTTGAAAAAAATTATAATAAGTGTTGATAAATGAAATTACCTGTACATTTCTTTGTAAATAATTTATGCTTTACTTAATTTTAGTATTATAACAACAAATGTGC
The DNA here is from genome assembly GCA_027575185.1 of Mimaenictus wilsoni. Lineage (NCBI taxonomy): Eukaryota > Metazoa > Arthropoda > Insecta > Coleoptera > Staphylinidae > Mimaenictus > Mimaenictus wilsoni. Next base: position 1,140,725 of record JAODAC010000001.1, on the reverse strand, counting down.
AATATTATCAATATAATTTATAAATTTTAATTTAATGAAGAAAGCAATAAACAAATATTGAATTAATTCTTTTCTCAATTTAACTCAATTTTCCCTACTTTTTTTCAGAGTTGATTAAGTGGAAATGAGACGCAGTTAAGCTCAAATATTAAATTGAATTCAAAATTGAATATACACAAAGTGTTTCGACAAAAAAAAAATGGTTATCCAAGAGTTTTAGCAGCCTTTTCAAAAATACTGGAAGTAAAAAAAAATTAGAAGACCCTGTAATTGTCGTCGTACTTTGATTCAATTATTTAACCCTCTCCGGCGAGACAATAGGTGGTGAAACTCAGTGAAACGCAGTGTGGGGGCGGTCGTCGGCGGAGTGGTGGCGGAGCAGCCACCATTTTAACGTGATTTGAAATTAATGGGCCGCGAACGTCGCGATAAGGACGTGTTCGGCGGATAGACAATGACAGCATGCACGAATGCAAATATACAAATAAAAAATATATACTTCGAATATACGTAGGTGAAACTAAAACAAGATTAAAAACGTATATTTCTTTCTTATGCTAGAATTCCACTAGGCGGAGTAAGTTGATAAGCGCCGTGTTCCCATGTCGAAAAGGAAATCAAGTGAAAACTATAGAGGGATATGTTACACTCGTTCTGATTCGATTAGTCGATTAGCAAATCGTTGGACATTTAGACATCAACTCCAGAGGACATTAGCGTGTGTGTCTGGGTGGATCTGGAAGTTAGGTCTGGGAGTCCTGTGAAAGAATTCGCCATGCTGTTGAGTCTGCGACTGAGGAGCGGCGGACGTCAAATATGGTCCTTGCACAGCATCCGTAACATGCGGCAGCGGCAGTGCGACGTGTGCGGACATATTCGTCTATTCTCCCATGTAATCCTGTGTCACGGTGTCGGCACGCGGCCGCTCACGAGCCGCGGCAAATCAAATTCGTCCCGCCTATGAAGAATCACAATAGTCTCTACCCTAGTTTCAATTTTGCTCTGTCATATCGTCGTGCTAGATATGGGAGCTACGGCGAAACTTGTTTTGGTATAGTTTGTACAACTACAAGGGATGCTCAAGGGTTGGAAAGGTGTTAAGTGGGTGGCGTATTGAGAATTAAGAATCCTAATGAAACAGATAGGTAATTTTTAGGATAATTGATGGAATTCACTGTCGGTTGTTGGTAAAACATTTTAAATAATTAGCACAGAAGTTACACAAACTTTTATC
>JAODAC010000001.1:1080300-1121642 GCA_027575185.1 Mimaenictus wilsoni | reverse complement strand
AAAATTCGTTATTTCGTCATAATATTCTATCTATTTATTCTCCGATAGATCTCAAATTATGCTATCTTATAGAGCGGGTCGCGCTGTTTCAGAAAATGTTATAATATATATGGATCGATTTTGTCTTGTATTCTCTAAGGTACTAAGTAGTCTATTATTATAAACATTACAATAAACGTACACATCGGGTGCATCTTTAACAAATCAGTGAATCAATCTGTCCTCAAACCCTCTACGTGGCACCAACGCTTACAGAGGCTGAGGTAGCTTCAATAGTCCTTAAACATAAGGTTTAAGTCCTCCATTAGGGCATCAACTATTTTCATGATCCTTCAAATCGGATCTCCAACTATTTTCATTATATTTGTTTCTAAACCAATGATAGGTGAATAGATGAATGATGAATAAAATCGAAAACTGTAAATTTTAAACTGGTGGCTGATGGCTCAACTATTTCAGTTATTTCCTCGGTCCGGTGACTCATTTTCAGCTCAGAATCGTCACGCTTCTGAGAGGTAATAAATATCAATTTGGACTGACCTGTCCTCTTAATAGCTCCAAATGTTTAACACTAATAAAATTAAAAAGGAGAGTACAGTAGAATGAACGTTCTGTCGTAAAAAGTTCCATAACTTTTCATAAATAATCTTTATTTAAATCACGTATATATATAATAATTAATCAGTACATTTTTATCATTTAAATACATATAAAAAATTCGAAATACAAATCCAATCGCATAAATTATTTTAAATTTACATAATCTACATGTTTAAAAGATGAAATTCAAAATACTAGTTTGGTACACACATGTTACAATAGATTAGCGGCATTATACATAATTTTCTGCAGATTTGTGTACGTGCCACATTCCCACCTTCTCATCAGAAAAAAACAGAAAGAGAACGAAGCAACACGTAGAAATTCCGAAAAATATATGCTGTCAATTTGAATGAATTTTATGAAAACACGCAAACATGAAGAGAGGAAAAAAATACAATTGCAAATTAAGCGCTTTTAACATGCAGTCAACTAAATGTAGAATACATGCATAACTAACAAACTAAACGACTATCGATAGTATTTCAATTTTTTGTTTGTTTTCTTCTCATTTATAAACTCTGTTTCAAGACTAACACTAACAAGAAAAAAATATATAATATATTAGCTATAAACTGCTATCACCTAATGACTATCATTGAGTGTTTCTAATTGATTGCGAATAGAAGATATGTTTATTAAAAGTTAATAAAATATTGCCTACGCTGGGAAAACGGAGAAAAAGTGGTGGAACTCACCGGCGATCGTTGCTAAAATCTCAGCATCGTTGCGATGGTTCGATCACAAAACAAACATTTGCGTGGATTTGCCATTTGTTGCTTTGTTAATGTAATTAACACGGTGTTTGTCGTAGACACATTAATGACGTGTGCAAATCCACCTACATATTCTATATTGCAATTATGAAAACATTGGCGGATTTGAGTTGTTTGCGCGAATATTGAATATAGATTTGTAAATTGAAATTGAGATTACTTTAGGTTTAAGAAGTAATAATAGTTAAATCATGCGCCCGCGTTACGGTTAAATAAATTTTGAATAGACGTAAAATTCTAGATATAAATCGCTGCGTTAAGTTCATTTGTTTTTGTAAAACATTTTCGGTGTTAAAATGTCGCCCTTATGAGAACGTTTCGAAGTAATATGGCAGCGAGGGGGTTTTTGTCTTTTTATAGCATTAGTTTGAATAGCAGTAGAAAGTTTAGGAAAATACATGCGACGCAGAAGATGATTATCCAGATGCCTTTGTTGGATGGATCGTAGCCATGTTCTTTTTTGAAGACACGATTCCTATGTCTTGCACCTGAAAATTTAAAAACAAATTATAATAGGATCTAAAGAGCATTAGGCGAATAGGGTATTAGACAGAAAATAATACGAATAACGAAAATCGATATTTATGAGACGTTTGTCGGAAGTATACAAGTGCATGGGGCCTGAATCTGGAAGACAACCTAGTGCTGGAAATGGATATGGTTCGAAGCTCACCTCGATTCGACCGGGTCAGCAACGAACGAAGGTGTGGATCCGGGGAAAGGGGAAAGAAAACATGAATGACGGAAGAACAAACGTAGAGACAGGACAATTCCATTTTAAGGTGATTTTATTTGTAATTTTTTATTACAAAGCGCCGACAACAAACGGGCTATGGCCAGGGCAAGGTGTGGGGGTGAGAAACAAGGAAGAAAGGTGTGGATGGGGAATGAATATATGGAATGTGTGTTATGTCGAGGTGGGGTGGTTACCTGGGAGCATCTGTGTATCTGCGAAGGAGTGAATGCTTTGGGATGCAAGGGGGGAATGTAAGAAAGTGGTTGGGAGACGGAGGGGAGAGTATGTCAGTAGTGAGGCAAATTATGAATGAGAAATGGAAACGGAGGAGAGGGATGACCAAATAGGGAAGGTGGGATAACATACCACGTTTGTATTTTTATTAGCTATTTTGTTTGTAATTGTTTTATGTTATATTTATTAAGAGTGTTAATGTTAATTAAGAAAGGAAGTATATTGTATAATGGGGATGTATGACAATGTGGGGAACAGAATGCCAATAAAGGTCTATCTATCTATCTAGCTTGTAAGCTTTTGTGTGATATCGTATTGTTAGGTAATTAAATGAACTGTGAAGGAAATATAATAATAAAGGGGAATGGCATACATCAATTAATTCGGAGAAAAGAGACATTTTCTGCACAAAATCTAAACTGAATTAATCCTAGGGAGCTCAAAGGACTCACTTCAGGTCACTACAAGTTCAAGCATAGTAATATAATCAATTCTGCTTACGAAAACAATTACAATAACAAAAAGCAGAAAAAGAAAATAGAGAAGAATAGAAAATTGATGAATGGGACCAGTAACAGAAAAAAAACGACATAAATCTACTTGGAACAGTACAAAAAAGAAATAACTGTGTGGCACTCATTCGATGACAAAGAATGAAATGATTGCGACACTAATCAAATTCTTAAACTAAATTAACATGAGTTAACTTAACCCAAATGAAACAAATTCGTTGTTTCGGTGTGAATTCAATATGTTCAAAGTTGATTTAATAACGATAATTTAATTCAATTTTTGGCATTTTAAATAAATGTATATTTAAAAACTTTTAAATAAACTTACTTTTAAGATGAGCATCCAATTGACTTTGGCTGTTTGCAGTAATAGGACACAAGTCGCATTCGAAAGTTTTCCCTTGACGTTCGACACGCATCATATGCCTTCTGCCCTCCAAATGCCTCTTGAGCACGTTGTAGCTAGTCACTTTTATTCCGCATAAATCGCAGCCAATGCACTAAATAATAAAAGAATTAACAAGCGGAATATGAATAGATTAACAATAATATTTAACTAACAAAAAATGAAAGAAAAACGTGGTTGATTTTCACATACCTTTGTAGAGAAGTCGGATTGATGCGATTCGTCGTCGATCGTGGAACCCACGCTGCCCTCGGGCATGTGTACCTCCTCCAGGTTGCTGAGGCGGTCCTCGTGGTCCCACATCGAGATCGGTCGCACATTTTTAGGCGCCGCTGGGACGGATACAAAATTCTCAGTTTCAGTCATTGTTTTTTAGCACGTTACATTGATTCAGACACTCCACAAACACAAATGATGGCTCGATTCTACTTGCGCACCGCGTGCGCCAAGCATTTTAATGATAAGAATCTTTGATAAGAGGGTGTCTAATCGGACGTGCAATATCATTGATATTTGCAATGCTTCAAATATTCAAGAGAATGCAAGATTTTCTTGTTACGCAGTTTTATTAGAATTAAAATACCACAGTTTGAAGTAAAACTACGGTTAAACTACTTTAAATAATGCATTTTCAAAAGTTTTCAGAACATAATAACTACAAACTAATCTAACATTTGACATTTTCAAGTGACAACCAAACATAACGTATGCAACCCTCCTAACACAAGTTCCGTGCGTTTCCGTGTTTGTTATAGCGATATCGCCAAGTTGTCCAGAAAAATGCTCTTCATCTAGTCGTAAATAAAGTGTTTACACACAACAACAGCTAAATTAGTGCGCTAAGTAATTACTTTAGATAATACAATGTCAAATAAGGTATGTGGATTCTTCATATTAACTTATTAAACATCTACATCATCAGTCTCTAAATACTAACAACAATTAACCTGCAGGTCTCAGTTGTCCTCCTGCTGGTGATCGCATGGAGCAGCACATCGTACCAATTCTACGTGCCTGGCATGGCTCCGGTGGCGTTTAAGAAAGGCCAGCCGATCGACGTGAAGGCGGTGAAGATGACCAGCATTCACACGCAGCTGCCGTATGAATACTACAGCTTACCGTTCTGCGTACCAAAGAACGGCAGTGCTGGCATCCACTACAAATCGGAGAACCTCGGCGAAGTGCTACGTGGTGATCGTATCGTCAACACACCTTATGAGGTGCGAATGGCTGAGAACACGCCCTGCACGTTACTCTGCCACATGCCAGAGAAGCCAATGAATTGGGATAGTTATCAGTCGAAGACTGTCATTGATAGGATCCAACATGAATACTTTGTTCATTTGTAAGCTAATTTCTTTTACTCGGTACCTATTACTAATTAGGTACTTATTATTGTTTGTTATAGACTGGTCGATAATTTACCTGCTGCATCGCCAGTCAGCCATCCAGATTCGAATGATATAAATTACGAACATGGTTATAGACTCGGAAACGTCGTTGGGGATAAAAGTTATATTAATAATCACCTGAAATTGACACTCTTGTATCACATGCCATCACCGTAAGTTCTTTTTAATTTTAAATGTTCTAAAATGTTGAAATGGCGCGTAACACTAATTTGAATGTAACTATACGTTCATTGTTGACCAGGTTATGTTATAGTAACAATTTACTGCTAGATTAAAAACTAGTTAAATGTGTTGTATGTTAGATAAGGTTACAGAATCGATCGCAGTTCACAAAAGGCTTGCTAAAATTACCTCCGACAATAATTACGTTTACAGCCCCTGCTACTCCTACAAGCGGAGTTTTATTAGCTCTCATTTCTTTCGCTGTTGCTGTTGTTATCCCTCTCCGATTATTCTTTCAATCTCTTCGTCACACGTTCTTCTGGGCCTACCGCGTCTTCTTTTACACTGAATTCTTGCTTCCCATGTTTTCCTGATTTGGCTATTGTTACGGTCCGTTTCTGCAAGGCAGACTTTGACATTAAACGTACTAATGTGCCACTTGGCTAACTTTATTTACTGTTATATTTATATTTGATTTGATTAATTGAAACAATATTTGTTATGTTTCCAATAGAAATGTGTATCGCGTGGTTGGCTTCCACGTCGAGGCAAAATCAATCCGCCACGAAGATCTCAAATTCAACGACAAAGTATGTTCATTCCCCGGCACGCACAAAGAGCAGCTCGTAAGCGAATCCGGCACGAAACTATTCTTTACCTACGAAGTTGAATGGGAGCCATCCAAAATAAGCTGGGCCTCTCGATGGGACACCTACTTAGCGATGAGCGACGTGCAAATTCACTGGTTTTCAATTATCAACTCACTCGTGGTGATTTTCTTCCTCTCTGGAATCCTCACAATGATTTTAATTCGCACTCTACGCAAAGACATCGCTCGTTATAACGCTGATGAAATAATGGACGAAACAATTGAGGAAACTGGCTGGAAATTAGTCCACGGTGATGTGTTCCGTCCGCCTAGAAACTCCAGGTTATTTGCAGCCGTCATCGGCTCGGGAATTCAGATATTCTTCATGTCTTTAATCACAATTTGTAAGTATTCCTATTTTGGAATGTTTATTTAGAGGTTAAGATTTTTAAAGATAATTTTGTTAACCTTGAATTTGCATTGGTTTAGTCTTCGCCATGTTGGGAATGTTATCACCAGCGTCACGTGGAGCTCTAATGACGGCTGCGATTTTTCTCTACGTGTCGATGGGGTTGATTGCTGGCTATTTTTCGGCGAGGTTGTATAAAACAATGAAGGGGAGGGAGTGGAAACGAGCTGCCTTCCTCACAGCGATGTTATATCCAGGGATTGTGGCTTCGACTGGATTCTTTTTGAACTTTTTCATCTGGGGCAAAGCAAGTAGTGGTGCCGTACCCTTCTCGTGGATGATGTACCTGCTGACGATGTGGTTTTGTATATCGTTACCCCTTGTTTATTTGGGGTATTACTTCGGATACAGGAAACAGCCGTATCAGCATCCGGTTCGGACGAATCAGATTCCGCGCCAGGTGCCCGAACAGCATTGGTATATGAATCCAATTTTATGGTGAGTTTATTTCTTGCTTTCTTTCTAGTAACAACTTTTGCAGATACACATTTCTGAGTTTCCATAATTTCTACTTAACAGATGTTTTATGCAAAATTAAATTATTTTTACAACTCAATACACACGTGTTTTTTTTAACAGATAAGTAATATTGATAATTTATTGACAATAATATCATTTAAATTTCAGTACATTAATGGCAGGAATTCTACCCTTCGGCGCCGTATTTATCGAACTCTTCTTCATCTTCACGGCGATCTGGGAGAATCAATTCTACTACCTCTTCGGTTTCCTCTTTCTCGTGTTCATTATCTTAGTCATCTCATGTTCGCAAATCTCCATCGTGATGGTATACTTTCAACTATGCGGTGAAGTAAGTAGTAGTTGTAATTAATTCTGTGCCATCATCATATATTTTTAAAATTTCCTTTGTTCTTAGGATTACCATTGGTGGTGGCGAAGTTTCATCGTATCAGGAGGATCGGCAGTCTACATCCTCTTTTATTCGCTGTTTTACTTTGTCACAAAGTTGGAGATCACCGAATTCATTCCAATCCTACTCTATATTGGGTACACTGGCCTCATGGTGCTCACCTTTTGGCTGCTCACTGGCACGATCGGCTTCTTCGCCGCCTATGCGTTCATTCGCAAGATCTACGGCGCTGTTAAGATTGATTAATAATTTAACCATCTGACTAAAACTGCTACGGTTAGCTTTTCGCATTTATCTATCATCCGTCATCATCAACGTTGTGTACAACTGGTACCAGGTGGGAGGGTACGTTATTTATTTATATGAGGAACACAAAGGTAACAAGAAAAAAAGGGATAAAACCTATGGTGATGTTCATTGATTGTTTCTCAGCGTTTTTTTTTTATTGAATCATAACCAAATAAATATTAAATTTGTAATGAAAACAAATGTTGACCTGACATTGGTGTAAAATATAAGAGTGAAACTATAAGAGTGTAAACAAAATATAATTGTTTTATTCTTCATATCATACATTAAGTATATTAAGAGAATTTATGGCAGAAAATAGAGATTTTAAACTTCTTCGCAAACGTACTCTCTAACGCTCACGTATACATGTATCGGGGTGTAAGTTCATGTTATTACACGATCTTTCTTTGTACTTTTAAGATGTATGTAAAGGTTATATCCGTCGATTTACTAAAAAAAAAACCGTAATTTCACAGCATATTTTTATTAATCCATAATTTAAAAGTGTTGTACACGGGTGAAACTAGAAGAATGTTCTGAATCAAAAATTCGTATTAATCACTTTTAGTCTTCGGTCGGATTTTGCTTTTTAACCACTTTTGGATGGTAACCAACGACATAAAAACGGGTATCATTATAGGCAGAAACAGTGGAATGTAGACAGCATATCTGAAACTCACCAAAGTATTTTATTTATTTATTCAACAACCTTTTTCTACCACATAGTGGTGTAAGGGAATAGTAACTTTAACCCGGCCCAATCCGGTCTCGCTACTGATGGTACTTGCTCTGAACTTTTTGTGCATATGGGTTTTTTTTTTCCGGGGACCGTTGCAAGCGAACCTTCATTCAGGTTTTTACCGCGAAATCAGAAATTCACGGACGGCGCCGCAGCCACTTGCTGAGTGGGGAGACCAAGTGGTCACCCATCCAACGCCTAGCAACGTCCGACGTTGCTTAACTACAGTGATCTAACGAGCTCCACAATGCGCTTACCAAAGTAATGGTTTGCAAAGTTATTATAAATCAACAACAGTTACTTAAGCAAAAACAAAGTTAAAAATCCTTGCCTAAAAAAGTGGCAGGCACCACGTGGACCTCAGATGTCAGGAACAACCCGACACCAATTCGCATAAGTTTCAGCTTTTATTACAGCAAAATTTCACTAGGCGCATGATAACTGTTCGTAGCCACTATACGCATATGTCCAGCAGCGCGTCACTTCACCGCCAAACAAATTAATCATCAATAATAAAATGAATAATTATTGAGCAAAACAGATCCAGTAGAATTTTCTCAATCGTGTACGCAAAATCGTACACCGCCGGCTTCGTTTCCTGGTCTCCTTTGTCTGACCAATGTATTAAAAGGAGATAGGTTGTTTCTTCGAGTTGCTTTATTTCCTTTTAAATAGCTATCAGACAAGGATAGGCACAGAAGCACGAAGCCGGATAAACAAGAGAATACTATATATTCACAACTTCACTTTACAGTGTTTACAACTTCGCTACAACATTGTTAATACTGCAGCTAACAAATTGAGAGATTGTTAGCTATTGCTATTTTCGAAAATCAAATGTTTTGATTAACCCGATAAATGAGATCCACGCGTAATTAACCATCACCAACCTTTAAAACCATGAGTTCATAATTTTAGCAATGCATTATTTTCTCCTCTCCCAGCCCCCCGCAAATTACTAAATTAAAAATTACTTACTTCTGATCATCAGGAAAATAAAGTAACGCCAACAACGAAGGATCACTAAACGCAGCCTCCGAATTAGCATAAGCCACTTTCGCCAACTTTAAACCATTCTGAATATCACCATTCTTCAGAAACTCTGAAGCCTCATCAGCGCTGCTCATGGCAACTTGAATCTTCTCAGCCACCTCATCACTAATTACAATACTATTAATTTCAATTAATAGTTGAGCCAACGATTTCAAAGTTCTTCTCGTCGATGTAACCATCTCCCAGGCACGCAATTTCTCCAATTGTTCAACGTCCTTCTTATTCATACTCTTCAAATACATCAATTCCTGCAGCTGGGTGAGAAACGTATCAACAATCGGCTTCAAATCAGGTTTATAAACCCCTTTCTCACAGCTTTCACGCTCAGCGTTATTTATCAACATTCCACCCCAGCGTAGATTTAGGAAAGCATTGGATTTCACTCGAATTTTCTCATCAGTATAGACATACAAAGGCATTCTGCAGTGTGGAAAATAGAGAACCAGATTTAAAGATGGTCTTGGTGACATATGAGCCCAAGTTTTCTTCTCTAGCGGAGTGATAACATGTGTTAACGATTGCTCATACACCATCAGGTGGTCTTTAGCTTGGACAGGCATTATTCCCAGGTCTACCAAGTATAACCATTGACTTTTTACGGTAAAATTTGCAATTGGTGTGAGAGTGTCGATGAATGGTTGAAGATTAGCTGCTAACTCGTTGGAGTCGATGTGAACTTTGAGTTTTTCAGGCTCTGGGTTGACTATTGTGATGAGTATGTCGTAGTCGAGGCTTAAAGGAATGCTGTCGTGGCGTACTGTGGTTGGTACTTGCATGCTGAACATTTCTTCTAAGGGTAGTGGTGCTCGGTAGACTTTGGTGGTTTGCCACCAAACGGGGATGCCGATTATGACTAGGACTATCACATAGGAGATGACGCTGTAGATGCGGTAGATTGCTTCTGGGTCTTCTTTAAATCGATCATCTTTGAGTGTGAGGAGATAAACATGTTTGAATAAATTGTTCTTTTGAGAAATTGTGGGAGCTTTACATACCTTCAACATTTATATCTTGAACTTTTTTTATTCTGTCACCTTTTCCGTCCGGTTCGGTCATTTTTAAAATGGTATTTATGGTTTTTTTGGATATATATCTGCTTGTCAAGTTTAAAGAACCAGCAAGGCGAATTTATATTTCTGATGACAACTGGATTTGTTTGGTTATGTTTGTATTAAGCGATCAAGTGGGCAAGGTTGGCAAGTAGGTGTGTCATTAGGAAAGAAGTAAGGTTGGCTTCTAAGGTTTGTTGCTTTCTGTATAATTTTTCATGGTTTAATGTATTCCAGAAAATACTAATGTATTTTCAACTTATGTACATACTCTAAGTTAAAAATATAGCTTCTTTGCAATAACTGTTATTACCATGCTTAAGACGTTGCCTACTTTAACCAGTTAAACATATTACTGCGTTTAACAGTGGCAGTTGTGGTGGTTGGTTGTCAAGTCCAAGTTGTCACGTTTACATTCTGCCTGTACCTCATTATATGATTATATGATCTGTGCCTCATTCCACAGATTACTACTATGGAAGCCAGGAGCTCCCATGTGTCCTACTCCGCACAGTCAACATTTTCTATACCCCTTTCTCAGACCTTTATCCCTCTTTCCTCCAATCCTGGCTCTGACTACTATTATTTTTTGGCTGTGTCGCCTGCTCCTCTACCATTCACACCATTTCTAACACCTCAAAGAGCCCTACCGATTCATACATTCGTCTCCTCTGTGTTCTCCACACCACCGCTTGCGCTCAACAACCACACACAGTAATTTGTGAACCACTGCATTTTCACTATTCTTCGTATAATACGAAATTTTCGTCATTACTATTTTGTAACACGATGAAACCTTGATTAATCGTACATTACATAAAAATTCACAATACGCACGGGTAGAAGTTACACTGCGTAATACTCCGTGAGTGTGCAATATGCAGTTTGCGTAGGATTAACATACTATAATTATAGTCCTAGGTTACCTAGGACCCTTTTGTTTTATGCAATTTTTTGTAATTATACAATTCAGGCAGATTGACGCCTACTGGGGTAATATTCAAAGTTTTACAAATCGATGAATCCCTGAATAGAACAATTAAATTATAGGGTCAAAACAATGCATTTTTTAAAGTTTACCAAAGTTCTAAAATAATACGAATGACAAGCATAACATTGCATTTTTAACAATGGCCCATTTAAATACCATCTCACCTAAAAGTAGAAACCCCTGAAAGCGAAACAGAAAAAAACTAGGTCACAATACTTTTCTAGAATCTACTTCATCACAAAGAATCTGAAAAGGAACAAAAATAGAAATCGAGCATGTATTCATTGAATTTATATTTGAAAACGAAATCAGTACATTTTTCATCATGGCATGAAAGTTCTTTTGGTTTACATCGTCTCAAACACAGCCAATTTGAACTGCAGCATTGCGCAATAAAAACTACTCCATAACACCGCAACATTATTCGCATGTTAAGTAAAATACGACAAAATTAAACATCGTGTAAATAAGTTATGTACAAAAAGAGGAATGGATGAAATCAGGCGTATGATGTTCGACCGGCGAGAGAATGATGGTGCTATAAATATAACGCAGTATATCAGATGTGTAAAAAAGGACTAAACTTTTTCAAGTTTAGTCAACCTCCTCCATACGCGAAGCATCCTCAGTCTCACCCTCCGCTGGTGGAGCATCACCAGCAGGAAGGTCCTCAGTGACCATCTCCTCCTCATCAATACCCAGACCCAACTTGATCATACGGTAAATACGGGAGGCATGCACCTGGGGCTCATCCAAAGTGAATCCAGAGCTAAGCAGAGCAGTCTCGAAGAGCAGGATAACCAAATCCTTGACGGACTTGTCATTCTTATCAGCCTCAACCTTAACGCGAAGGTTCTCAACAATAGAATGATCAGGGTTGATCTCCAAGTGTTTCTTGGCAGCCATGTAGCCCATGGTGGAGGTGTCACGAAGAGCCTGAGCCTTCATGATACGCTCCATATTGGCGGTCCAACCATACTGAGATGTGACAATACAGCAGGGCGATTCTACCAAACGGTTGGAAACGACGACCTTTTCAACTTTGGCATCGAGGATAGTCTTCATAACCTTGCAGAGACCTTCGAACTTAGTTTTGTCCTCTTCGCGCTTCTTCTTCTCTTCTTCGTCCTCAGGGAGTTCAAGACCTTCCTTGGTGACCGAAACCAACTGCTTGCCGTCGTATTCCTTCATTTGCTGAACGACGTATTCGTCGATGGGCTCAGTCATGTAGACGACCTCAAATCCACGCTTCTTAACAGATTCGACGAAGGACGAGTTGGAAACTTGCTCCTTGGACTCACCGGTGATGTAGTAGATGTGTTTCTGGTTAGCCTTCATGCGGCTAACGTACTCCTTCAGAGCACAAGCCTCATCACCACTTGCTGAGGTGTGGTAACGGAGAAGATCAGCCAACTTGGATCGGTTCTGGGAGTCCTCATGGATGCCCAACTTGATGTTCTTCGAGAACTGCTCGTAAAACTTCTTGTATCCGTCCTTGTCTTCGGAAAGTTCCTCGAAGAGATCCATACACTTCTTGACAAGATTCTTGCGAATAACCTTCAGAATCTTGTTCTGTTGAAGCATCTCACGAGAGATGTTCAAAGGCAAATCCTCAGAGTCTACAACACCCTTCATGAAGTTGAGGTATTCTGGGATCAACTCCTCGCAGTTGTCCATGATGAAGACGCGACGGACGTAGAGCTTGATGTTATTCTTCCTCTTTTTATTCTCGAATAGATCGAAGGGAACACGACGTGGGACGAAGAGGAGAGCGCGGAACTCAAGTTGGCCTTCAACACTGAAGTGCTTAACAGCCAAATGATCCTCCCAGTCATTAGTCAAAGACTTGTAGAACTCTCCGTACTCTTCCTGACTGATATCATCAGCATTCCTAGTCCAGATCGGCTTAGTCTTATTCAACTCCTCATCCTCGGTGTACTTCTCCTTGATGGTTTTCTTCTTCTTCTTGTCCTTTTCCTTATCTTCTTCCTCATCCTCACCAACATCTTCAATCTTTGGCTTGCTGTCTTCGCTCTCCTCCGGCTTCTCCTCCTCGCCAGCCTCATCATCACTCAGCTCCTTCTCACGCTCCTTTTGCACAACCAACTTAATGGGATAGCCAATGAATTGCGAGTGCTTCTTGACGATCTCCTTGATTTTGTTCTCCTCCAAGAATTCCGACTGATCGTCCTTGATGTGCAGGACGATCTTCGTACCACGACCAATGGGCTCACCGTTGTCGGTGCGCACCGTGAAGCTGCCACCAGCCGACGACTCCCAGAGGTACTGTTCGTCATCGTTGTTCTTCGACACGACGGTGACCTTATCAGCGACGAGGTAAGCCGAGTAGAAACCCACACCAAACTGACCAATCATAGAGATATCAGCACCGGCTTGCAGCGCCTCCATGAATGCCTTGGTGCCGGACTTGGCAATCGTACCCAGGTTATTCACCAAGTCAGCCTTGGTCATACCAATACCAGTATCAATGATGGTGAGTGTGCCGGCGTTCTTGTCCGGGATGATCTTGATGTACAGCTCCTTGCCGGACTCCAGCTTCGCCGGGTTGGTAAGTGATTCATAGCGGATCTTGTCCAAGGCATCAGAAGAGTTGGAAATCAATTCACGAAGGAAGATTTCTTTGTTGGAGTAGAAAGTGTTGATGATCAAGCTCATCAACTGGGCGATCTCAGCCTGGAAGGCGAAGGTCTCGACTTCTTGGTTCTCTTCAGGCATCTTAAATTGAAAAATTAGTTACTATCGACCAACTACTTGCATTGAGTAATATTACAACTATATGCAATATTTTAATAGATGATTAAAAACCATGAACGAATATCAAAAATTTGACCGGGACACGTGTTCCTAACCATGAACGCTCAAAAAAGGCTCAATTTATCTTAAATCACTAGAATTGAATATATTATTGAATTATAAGAAAATGTACTCACCGTGAATGTGTATTTGCTTTGGATAGTCGGTTTGAAATGAATTTATCTGCACTGGTATTCGCAGCGTCGGCAGCTTCACTCGCGTGGTTGTTTTGAAATGATTCTCAATCGGCCACGCCGCCTGCTTATATACGCGCCGATGTTCTAGAACATTCGAGAAGGTTCTGGAAGGAATTAGAAGAGCACAACCGATGTTTGGTAAAGGATAGAAATACGTCCACTTCCGCAAAAATAACGCGCGAAATTCGAATTTCGAACACACTTTTCAGAAAAATCAATACAAAACACTGAAATTTTTCTAACACTATAACAAATACATCGGAAAATCTTAAAATTGATCATAACAAAAGATTTTTAACTAAAATATATTGCTGTTACGAGGTAAATACATACATAATTGATGAATAAACTGAATTTACGCCTTATTTCACAAAATCTACGTCGTATTTTTATAGTTATTAGCTTAAATTGACTAGAACTATATTAACTATAGTTTTTTTATCAAACTTTAATAGAATACATTATAGACATAGAGGAAATTGTAGAATTTTCCGAGGAAAATACTAGAAATTTCACTTTTTGATCGAAGTGAGCAATGTAAACAAATGAAAATGAAGATAACTACGTTATGAATGAAAATCGATTGTTAACAAAGGGGAAAACTGGAATTAACATCATTTTTAAGAAACAATTATCTATTAATTATCAATTCTCTATTATAGCACGTGCTGCTGCAAATTAACCTGCAAAACCATCATGATAGGCGATGATCTGAAAAATGACTATTTCTTATAAATTTCAAGGTTTCTTGGTCATCCTAATAGGCTTTAATCATTAATAAAGGTAATGTTAGCAAGTCATGAAGAATCATTTCGAAATTTCTGGAATAACATAGGCAAAATCAACATTCCAGAAAGTTCCAGGCGGTCGATTCTTGCCATGCGCAACACAAACAGTCCAAACAATGGTAAACCGGTTGTCATCCGTCAAAAATCATGTTAACCTAAATTATTTTTAGTTTGAAAAACCGTTACAAAATAGTTTTAGTTGTTTTGGGCTCTTCTTTTCGTTTTATTTTGTTATTTCAATATTCTTTAATCATTAATAATGTTAGTATTAGCATAGCATGAAGAATCAGTAAAGAATTCTGGAATATCATGCAATAAATCGGCATTCTAGAAAATTCCAGTAGATGCGCGCTGGGCATGCGTAAAATCGTTTGTCAAAAATTACATTTAACCTTAAAAACATCTGTTTGAAAAACCGTTACGACGGAGGCTTGTTGCAGCTGTTTTGTCTTTTCTTTTTGTTTTAATTACTTTTAAATCAATAATTTCAACTATTTTCAATCGGAAATGACGAGTGTTGCACAAAGAAGCAAAGGGGCGATCACCCTAAAAGGTTCAGCTGAAATTCTCTGCGAATACTTAGGTAATTTGTGGAAATCTAACTGCTAACGTTTCCTTTCTTAATTTTTCTTAAAATTTTAGATTTTGGCATTAATTCTATCCTATTTCAACGTGGATTATATCCACCTGAGGACTTTAAATCGGAGGAGAATTACGGCTTGACGATTTTAATGTCCCAGAATGAGAAAATCAAGGAATTTTTAAAGGTTACTTTGGGACAACTTAAAGGTATTTTATTCTCAGTTTGTCATTATCATAATGTAAATATCGTCACCATTATAATATCAATAATCATATCACCGTGGTCATAGTATTAATATCGTCATAATCCTTTAATATTTTTTGTAGTGTGGTTGATTGAACGAATCATAGATAAGGTTGCTTTGGTCATCACGAATGTAAACTCCTTTGAGGTGATGGAAAGATGGGATTTTAAAGTAGAATACGAAGGTGATCCGAATCAAAAAGGTGGTCAGATCTCAGATAAACCACTCACGCAAATCAAGCATGAGATTCGTGATGTTTTGAAACAAATTGCTTCGTCTATTGCGTATTTACCATTGTTGGATTGTCTTTGTGCGTTTGATATTCAAATTTATACGAAGGATGATGTGAAACTACCTACAGATTGGGCGGATACGGATGCTGCTCATATTAAGAATGCTCAGACTGTGAAAATGCGTTCGTTCAGTACGAATATTCATAAAATGGATACGTGTGTTACTTATAAGAATGATGAATGAGTTTGTAATTTTATTTACCTTCTATTTATAAGTAATTGCAAAGAAAACATATTTTTGAATGATATATACATATATTTTATTTCTTATAGTTTAACGTATTTAAAATTTCTTATAAAGTATTTTGAGGTAATTATTCACATGCTTGGTTCTGATCCAAGGGTTACGGATTCCGTAAGGCGACTCTCTGTAAACAAAGGTTGATTTAATGACGGTTAAAGATTAAATTCAGCTACTCACGTTGTAATACAGTAGGATTCCTCAAATCAGTGCAGTATTTTGCTAGGACGTAAAATAAGAGTGTGATTAAGGTGACTCCTAGTGTGGAACCAAGGAAGATGTATTCTGGCTTCTTTCTGTATTCACAGCAACGTTCACTCCAAATTGCCCAGGTACCATTCATCTACAAAATGATTTAATAACATGAATTTCGTATGTAATTAATGTACTATTAGAAAGAGGAGTTGGCGAAAAACTCACAAACATCATAAGAGATATCAATATGAACAACAAAACAATAGTAAAGATATAAAGATAAACGAGATAAATGCCGTGAAGCCCCCGAGAGCCGGGCACCACACGGGCCAAGATTAGTACATCATCAAACGATGCCCTGCTGCATAATCGGACGTCGACATCCAACTTCAAGTGAGTTTCAATTACCTGAGAGTGGATGTAAGAAGCGACTACATAAGAGAGGTGGAAATCGCTTACAAATATGTAACGTAAATAACTGGTGCAACAAATATCTGTCGTATAGCATGAAGATTCTTATCTTCAAGACCGCAGTCTGACCGATCCTAACAACCGTAGAAACAAGGGCATTACACTTCCGATATCAAACAATTATTCCGCACAAGCGAAATGCGCACTCTCCGTGCCATTAAAAGGGTTTCGTTACCGGACTGTGTTCGTAGGCACGACATTCGACAAGAGCTGCACATTCAAGACGTCGCTCGATGGGCGAGAGCAAGACGTCGCCAATGGAGGGACCAGATAGAACGCGTGGACTCTCCACAAAATAACGCGCTTGGCAATGACGGCACGACCTCTCGGACGACCACCTAAGACATAGCTGAATAGATAGCTGAACCTCCCAAGAGCCCAGACTTAAAAGATCAAATCATATGCCCACAAACAAGGAAGAAGAAGATAGACATATGTTGTCCCAGTTTCTTTCATAATTAATATAAGTTTATATCATTTTGTTATGATATTGTGGAGTGATGGGTGCCAGTTGATTGATGAGTGATTGAGAGATGTGTTGATTTATGTGCACAGTTTAATAACAGAAGGATACGAAACGTTTACAAACACACAACAAAGAATACAGTAGTAATCGCGAGGTCATGTTCATACGAAAGCAAAAGACTAAGTACCGAGCCTAGGAAACAAAAACATAGTGCAGTCTGGGGTCGGTCCAGGTAGAAGAAATTGGCGAGCGAAAGAAGTACATGCAACGGTTAGTTTGGGTTGGCTTAGGACGAACATTTGGTTAGTGGGAATTTTGGAGAAACACATGTTGGAAGTGAGATATAGACAAGTAGTTGAAGAGATGTAACGGTTAAATCTACAGCATGCCAAAGTCTGGCGGGAAACGCTACAATATAAACAAGTAGAGTTGTAAAAAAGTGTGAGTATCGGGACACACATTTATTTTCCGCGATCCTACTGCAACCGCTTGCCCCTGGTCCACCTCTTTGAAAATCATTTAATAATGAGACCCACAACAAATTGATTTCAACGAATTAACAGAAGAAAAATGAATTTTTCTGAAATTGATTGTAGAAAAAAAAAACTTACCAAATCAACAATATCCATACAAACATTAATCTTCTCATTAATGTTACTTATACTAGCATAATAACTATTTAAACCCAAATATTCATCAACGCATTCATTACAAAACACACTCTGGTTGTTTTGAGTTGCATTATTATCGTGAATGCATTGCATCGTGCCTGTCCATAAAATATCAAACATAAGCGTCTCCTCCGATTTATTGTGTGTCAACGTTCCATTTTCAATCTCAAAGCATTCTACAACAACCGCATGAAATTAAATCTTAAAACGTCGTTAATAATTATGAATATACTGTGTGACAATACCGTAACATTTTGCTTTGTTCCACAAATCATAACTGCTCTTGTACAAATTTTGAAGGATTTGTAATCGATCCAGGTTGATATAATCATCAATACAGTAACCTGTCTCAGTTTTGGTCTGAAATATAAAAATTGTTGTCTTTTTATCATGTAAATGAGATGGCTATACCTACTTTAGATAGATTCTTATAAGAATCAAGTACACTAATATATGGGTCTATACACATTTCGCATAAATGAATAGGTCTGGAATTTGCAATTGCACAAGATGTAAAATTTGATATAGCTGCAGCTACATTGTCTCTGTATATCGAGCAATTGTTATCTGGAGTTGGTTCTATTTGTTTCAATGCCACTTTATTGATAGTTTGTAATCCTTCTGGTTGATTTGCTCTAAAATTTTACTTTTATCGAAATATATAGGAAAAGGCACAAGATAGTACTTACTGTATGTAATATATTGATACTATCAACGTAACTATTACAATATGTATATGTAAATGCATTTTGAAGACTAAATTATGTTTTTGGGCGACCTTTGTTTGTTGTGAATCATTGTTGATAAGTTACGATCATAGACTAACCATACCATATGGCATATGATATATGATCTGTGATCGTATGTCAGTTGTCAAAAATGACATTTAACCTTAAAACATCTGTTTGAAAAACCGTTACGGCGAGAGCTTGTTGCAGTTGTTTTGTCTTTTCTTTTTATTCTAATTACTTCTAAATCAATAATTTCAACTATTTTCAAAGAGAAATGACGAGTGTTGCACAAAGAAACAAAGGGGCGATCACACTAAAAGGCTCAGCTGAAATTCTCTGCGAATAATTAGGTAATTTACGAAAATCTAACTGCTAATGATTTCCTCTTTAATTTTTCTTAAAATTTTAAATTTTGGCATTAATTCCATCCTATTTCAACGTGGATTGTAACTATCTGAAGACTTTAAATCTGAGTAGAAATACGACTTGACGATTGTAATGTCCTAAAATGAGAAAATCAAGCAATTTTTAAAGGTTACTTTGGGACAACTTAAAGGTATTTTATTCCTCATTTATCAATATCATAATATAAATATTGTCTATAATATTATGATTATGGTATCAATATCATCGTGGTAATATCGTCATAATCCTTTAATATTTTTGTAGTGTGGTTGTTTGAACGAATCATAGATAAGGTTGCTTTGGTCATCACGAATGTAAACACCTTTGAGGTGATGGAAAGATGGCATTTTAAAGCATAATACGAAGGTGATCCGAATCAAGGTGGTCAGATCTCAGATAAACCACTCACGCAAATTAAACATGAGATTCGTTATGTTTTGAAACAAATTGCTTCGTCCATTACATTATTCATTATATTAGAACTACATTTAGTTTCCTCATGCGATAGCGATATATGCAATAAGTCAATTTCAACGACGATTTTAGGGATAATGCCTGCGAGTTGTTTCATTTCGCCTCGGTATAATTAGTTAAAATCAATGAGGCCTCAAGTGTATCCTCTCCTTATGAAAGTTGTGCTCAATTACTATCATTTTGAGACAAAATCTGATTGTAAGCCAAGATATCCAAAAACTTCTGAACAGAAAAATTGTCATCGGAAAAAGAATGATTGCTCGAAATTATTTGCTATGGCAATCGCAATAAATTGGGACATTTACAACCTGTCTTGAAATTGTTGCAAGCATTGAAATGTTTCATTTTTATCAGTAATTTATCTTCAGTTTATTATAATTCGAAGAATATTGAAACAAATCAGTTTAGATATGAATTGTCCTTGTTTCACGACAATATTTATTAACATTAACAAGGTTAGAGCATATATTTTAACCTCTAAAAGTTAAACCTATTTTTAAGTCAAGTAAACATCCGGTTAAGAAAATTTGCATTTCTTAAGAGAACGTTCTTAAATGAAGACTACAAGAACTATTTGTACTTGTTTTATTCGGAGATATTGATCAATATATAGAGTAGTTTTGTTCATCGATTTTGCGCGAATATGAGATGAATTTCGCAAGAGTATATCAAAAAATATGTTAAAACACCATTAGTTTTCGAATTAAATTGGATTAGATTGTTTGAAGAGTACGCATATCCGTAGTACGTAATAATTGTTTTGTTCGAGCTGTGCCATGCATAGACTAACCATATGTATGCCATGCTTGTCACGCCAGCGTTTCGTCGTTTCTTTGTCATATCTGTTAGTATACAGTGGAATCACAGTATATGCAACCCAAATATCAACGCATACGACGACGGCCAAGGACGTCACGAACATTGTCGAGGGTCGCCGATGTTCAAATGCAAACCCCCAGATTTGGTCGGAGAACTTATTGTAACACTACTAGCGAGAGAACGCGAAATGCGCGTCGTCGGCGGCAGTTAGTTGTTGGCAGGAGATAGGTGATGTTCAACCCCTAGGAAAGATATGCCAGGTACAAGATATTGTCCAGCCTCGTCGCTCTCGCATAGAATATCGCGCCTGCATATTTCCACGGAATCAAGCCGCCTAGAAGATTATCTAGACAGAAGTTAGAAGCTTACTTCTTCTTCTTCTCTAAACCAGAAATTTACTTATCAGGGAAAATATATTAATCCTTTTAAAAATGTCAGACAATTACACAGTATCTACGCATACTTCAAACACATCTACTTGCTGGTATTTCCTCACGATAATCCCCTAATTCTGCGTATACTCAATGCCGGGTGGTAGCGAAAGAGAGCGCGATGTACAGACCCACTGCAGCAATTGTGTTACTATACATATGTATTATCTATGGTTAACATTGCCGATCTCAAAAATGACTTGTCCTAAACATTCCAGTTTTGTTCACATTTATCTTATTTCTAGAAGTATAAATTATGCAGCAATCGATTCACCGTGAAAATTGCTTTCTACTTCTAGGACAGTGCATCATTTGATTACTTAGAACCGATGTTAGTAGTCATAAAAGTTGAGTCAAATAACAGCGACATTTTCACTGTCGGAAAAATAACTTGAAATGACTTCCTCTAAAAATAGTTTTATTTACATTTATCACATTTCTATGGGTATAAATCATATATTAATCGGTTCAGAATTAAATTTGTCACAAACTAGGGAATTACGATTAATTGTTTAGAGTAAATGTGATAGATTGTTGAAAATGTGTACATTGGAACTGCTATGTCAACGGTTTGGAAAAACTTCAGAAATTCGATTCTTAAAAGAAATTAATTATATTTAGTAATTAACTTATGAATATTTATGAACATGTATAACAAAAAATATATAAACTAATGAACGTGACGGAATATACAAGCAAAAATTATATCAACTACACAAGAAGCAAAAATAAAAACTCATAAAAAATGAAATAAAAACAAACTGTATCACAATTGAATCATTCTATGTACACTGTTTTACAAACAGTGCGTTTGTTTTCGACAAAAAAGAATCACAACCTAAACACAACACACCATAAAGTAAACAATGTTTACAATCGAAACAAGAAAAACATGTTGAGTACCACGTGAATTTCTACGAATGTTACCGACATTCACCGAAGCCGATGTTCGGCTGCTGTCAGTTGCATAGGCGCGCGGTCACGTGACGACGCGGTCGCCATTTGCGCTGTATAAACAACGACCGCGGCCCGCGTCACAGTCGCGCTCTTGTTGCCTCCGCATCCCTGTCGCTCAACGCTAACGTACGTGTGTTGTCCTCAGCCCGCAGTGTAGTGTTCCGCCGCTCGCAAAAACTGACGCTGTCCAAGTCCGATAAAAACGCGTAGAAGATGTCCGAAACAGACGCAGTGAACGCGCTCAGCGACGAAAACAATCAGGTACGTACGAAAGTCAAACGTGATGACCGAGGAAAAACGCGCACGACGCGTACTTTTCAGTTCGCGCGCCGTTTTTCGCCGGCCCGTAGCGCCATAGCGACGGACGCGCACGCATTTTCAACGCGAATTCCCGTCGATGGAAATGCGTACATGTCGGCGACGCTGTCGAAATGCATTGCTTGCCGTCGACGAAGGTTTACAATCCATCCTTGTATACGCAGTTTAGCCGTATTGATGTAGTAATAATGCATTGACTTTCCAATTGGCAGCTATCTTTCTTGTTCGCGCCGCCAAACGAAAATTTTCGATTAACGATGCGTCGTCGACGTACGTCGCACGGCTTATTGTATGGCTTTCCAATTGGGGGAAGAGTGTTCGTATGTCGACGCTTGTATTTTTTCCATGTTTATGCACTTTTGGAGGGAAATGCTTCGAAATTTTCGACTTATGCTCTTTGTTCCGTTCTTGTTTTGTAGAATGAAAAGGTACCTAAAACCAGAAAGACCAAAGGCAGGTCGATAGACCGTGCTAGAGAGGAAAGTGAAGCCATTACAAAGGTAATTTTAAACGTTTTTCTTTTCTCGTTGTAATTTATACTTTTAAGGTTAGGGTGTTTTGTTTTAACCTTGTTATATTTCTTGTTTGGTTATATTCTTTAACTTAACGCATTTTAAATTGTAAGCATTGTTTTACTTTCATTTAAAAATAGATCTGTGTCTTTGAATTAACTATTTTAAAGCAATGTAATATAAACTTGTATATTTCCCTATTAGTTAAAATATTCAAGTTTATATTACATTGCTTTAAAATAGTTAATTCAAAATTCGTTTGTTTGCTACCTTTTAATAACATTTCATTGTTTTGATTAGGGATGTCAAAAAAGAGTAGGTATCTATATGTATCGATACCAAGTGTCTATTTTTATCGATACTTTCATTTTCGATAATTTCCGATAGTATCGAATTAGTTATAGAATATTCGATACTTTTTGACATGCCCCTACACTGAGGCCATCTGTTAATCACAACCACCAATTACCATCATAATTCGTACTCTGAGCGTTAATTATTTTAAAAATATGAAAATTCAATCATTATATTTTTGGTATCATGCAGTATTATATCTTCAAACTCAATTCAAATTAACAAATTTTAATTCGGTAAATACATTGATAATGATTGATAATGATGAGAAATCAGTCGATACTTCCTACTGAAGTATCGCTACTTTTAAAGTTCCATTTATTCTGAAATTATTATGACATTATATATAGAATGATGGCACAACGAACAATTTTAAATCAACCTAAGTATTAGTTTAAAATACGTTTGTGCCAATTTCCTTTAGACTAATAATAAGATAACGACCGCCTTACTTAAGAAGTCGAGAATGTATCATGTACGTGTGAGAATTATTTCAGTTTGCAATATTTAAGTTTTTTTAATTCAATCACCAAGACGATACTTAAAAATGAAAATTCAAGTTAACTAATAATTCTAAAATAATTAGTATTGCTACTTTGTAAATATTTACTTTTTTATCATTTTTAATTCGAAAAGAAAGTTATATTCCCTATACTTTTCAATTCGTTGCAATCAAAGTATTGAAAGTTGATGCGTCGAAGTCGAGATTCCTTAATTTACTCAATCAGTAATTTTACAATCAGTAATTTTATTGCTTACGAATTACCGCGATATTTTTCATTTGTAACTTTCATATGTAACTCCCATGTAGTAACAACAGAAACATTCGGTTGATAATATACTGGAATATTATTATAAAGGCAATGCGTATTTTTGTTATTAATAAGTATCGATACTTTTTTTCGATATTTGGGTATCGAAAGTATCGAAGTTTCAAAAGTGTCGATACTAAAAAGTATCGATACTTCGTGAAAAGTTGACATCCCTAGTTATGAGTAAAATTTATTGTGTTTTTTTTTTTCTAAAAAATCAAAAAAATTTAATTAAGAAAAAGCAATTATGAGTTATCAGAAAATATAAAAATAATTCGCTCTAGAAATTCGCCATAAAAATGACGAAATCACTCTTGATATTCCGGTGCTTTAGAAAAATGCAATAAAAGGTTTAGAATATGCGTTATGCAACCAGTTATACAATTATTCTATAACTGTCAATTTTAAAATAATTAAATTTATTTGTATGAAAACTCGTTTTATAATATAAGGGGTAGTGAATTATTCTATTATATGCAACTGTATTAATTAGTACAGTAGCGACTTACAAAAAAAATAGTTCAGAAATAAATACATAATTTAATGAAAGAACAATTAAGAGTGCAAAGTAATTTCATGAAATTAAATTTTGTTATTCGGCAGTTTTTCCTCTTTTAAATATGTTTTAAATTTACAATAGGATCTCGGTCCAGAAATCGAAGGCCGCCGCCGCACACGGTCAGCAGCGAAGGGCATCGTTCCGGCAACGCCACCACCTCCCGCGAAAAAGGAGAAGAAGACACCTACACCGAAATCCGATGGCAAACCGAAAGGCCGTGGCCGCCCTCGAAAGAACGCCAGCGTTTCCGAGGAAGAGCCCACCAATGACGAGGTGAACAAAGAGGGGGAATCCACCGAGAAGGAAGACACGGACGACGATAAGAACCATACCGATAAGGAGGAGAAGGGCAAGGGCGGCGACAAGGAGGAGAAGAAAATAATCGAGAATAACTCACACGACAGCAAAATATCGGAGTCGGCGAACAACAACGCCGACGACGACGACGACAAAGCCGACGATGATAAACCGGAGGCAACGGAAAACGGCGAGAAGGTCGCCTCTGACACCACTGCTGCGTCCCCGAAGAAGGCAGAGAAGCCCGAGGAGAAGAAGGCTGACGAGAGCAAAACCGACGAAGAGGCGACACCCGCCTCCGAATAAGCTTACATAGAAGATACACACATACATGCCCAAGAAATTGTTGTGTGAACTCTTGTTTTTTTTTTCGCGCCGTTCGAGAGAGTATGAGATTTTATTTTGAAATATTATATATTAACAAAGTCGGGGAGAGATCGAGAAGAGTCGTTCGAGGAGCGCTGGAATCTTGTTTTTTTTTTCATCTTCGTGAAAATCAGAACATTGACACGTCGCGAAGCATTTGTATAGGTACAAAACAAAAAACAACATAAAATAAGAAGAAAAAAATGAAGAAAGTATGAACCAGTATAATCAACTTTTTATAGTTTCGATTATCAAATATCGCGTTCTCTTATTATTCATTTCTTTTTTGTTTTCGGTTCGTATCGTATTTGTACTAACTAGTTAGGCTGTAAGTTAATGGATTTTATACTTGAGGAAACTTAAATTGTACAAACTATTGGGCGACAGGATGATTTTATGCTTGAAAGAAGACGGGCGGAAGAGGTGGGACAAATTTTTGTAAATTAACGTTTAGGAATTAGTTTCTTTTTTAGAAGAGATGTGCGTTATTTCTGTTATAAGTCATCACATTTGCCACACATTTCTTCTTGACATTTGTTAGCAGTGTGTAGTTGCATCAGCCATACTTAAGTTTTACGATCGTTAAAATGCACATAGCCATTTTTGTGGGAATTGTTCTTCTAGAGTGGGGTTTTTCAGAACGATGTCTACATTGGTTTCGATAGGGCAGCAGACAGCATTACATTTTGATCCAGAGAGAGAATGATGATAATAGTACGAAAAATATTTGTCGATTTTTTACTTTACTTTTAAATGTGTAATAAGATTGTACTATCCTATTATTGATAAATAAAAATTTAGACAAATTCCTAAAGTCGGTGAAATTATATTCTACTGTATGCGGTTTCATTTTTTTGGTTTTTAAGGGAAACTTTCGAATAGCGGTTTTTGAAGTTAAAAATGGACGCTTTGGAGTGGCTGGCGTCATGGTTACGCACTGACATTGTAACGTAATGGACCTGGTATCGTTACAAATAAGATTTCGCACTCAGTACTTTCTCCAAGATGGTTGGGTGATGGGCTTGCAATTTTCAATCGGCACCATTAAAAACACAAGGCGTCGTTCATACCGGCGGCGTCGCCTCGCGGTTTCCTCTGTCTGACTCATGTAATTAAACGGAGATAGGTTGTTTCTTCGAGTTTATTCATCTCTTTCTTCATATTCGTCAAGCAAGGATAGGCATAGAAGCCCGAAGTCGAAGTTATCGGTATGAACGACGCCTTAAACAATAAGAATATGCTTTCGAGAACATTTGAAATACTGACGCTAAAATTCACCTGACGACCTAACTGCTCGCTGCCTAGCAAAGAAAATCTTTTCATGTGCTATGGATATACAAGTGTAAAGTAGGTGCTCGGTCGTCTCTACCTGCGATTTACGTAATCTGCAACTTGTGAGATCCATTTGCCAAAATTGGTAAGATGGTACAAGACCACGGCATGACCTGTCAGTAGGCTTTCTGCTACTCGCTTTTTTCAGCTTTACAATTTCTTGCAAGCAGCCTCTTGGCCTGCCTAGGGCCATTTTCGATCCTCCAGGCGGTGTCGTGTCTAACAGGATAACATTTCTTAATATAGCCATGATTTCTGCCTGAATTATGGAGGGGGCCTTACCTACGGACGGCGATGGATCCGTTCCGATTTGGCCAGTGAATTCCAATGCCAAGGTTCACCCCCTTTTACGATGCGTCCCAGTACCAAATCACAAATTCATGTCCTCTGTTATACTCTCGATTTCGGCATTGTCTTTACCATAGACGATGCGATTTACAAGCAAAAATTTCTTATTGTGCCCAAATAGCCACCCTAAGCGTGGATGGTAGTGCAAGTGATTGAGAGAAAGGAAAGGATTATGCGGTCTTCACAGACCTCAAATCGGCATATGACATGGTCCCGTGTGTTAAACTGCTGGAGTGTCTAAAACGAAGATGTGTGTCTGAAGGAATGATTGCGTGTATGAAGTATGTGTATGAGGAGACATGGGCAGTGGTAAAAATGGGAATGAATGTGTCGGATAAGTTTAAAGTTGGGAGAGGGTTACGACAGGGATGCCCCTTGAGCCTCCTCTTTAATATATAGTTTATACGAATGTGAGTATATACGAAAGGGCTGGATGGCGGTGTGGTAGTGGGGAGAAGTAAGGTATGGATGCTTGCGTATGCGGATGATATGGTTGTATTTTCGAAAAGAAAGGAATGCATGCAGAGAATGTTGGGGAGAATCGAAAGATACATGGACAAAAGAGGGCTAAGAGTGAATCTTGCGAAGACAAAATGGATGGTGTTTCGGAAACCAGGAGGGATATGAAAGGTGGAAGAATTGGTATGGAAAGGAGAGGCGATTGAGAGGGTAGATTCATTCAAGTATTTCGGATTTATATTTAAGTATACCAGGTCATGGGGTGAACATATTGGTTGGGTTTAAGGGAAAGCGAGGCGTGCATGAGATCGTGTGAAAGCGAGATGGGAGAAATTCTGGGATGGAACCTGGAATTTAGTAATGCACACCTGGGATGTATGAGTGAAGCCCATGTTAATGTATGGAGTAGAAGTGTGGGGAATGTACGAATGGGATATGTTAGAGAGAGTACAAGCCTGGTTCCTGAAGGACCTAATGAAGCGGAAGAAATCCACGCCATATTATATGGTCCTCGAGGAGGCGGGAAGAATGAATGTGAGGGGGGAGACGATGTACCGGGTGGCGAAATATGAGGAATGTCTAGTGCGAATGGAAGAGGATAGATTGCTTAAAAAGGTATGGATGTGAAGCGCAAGCGAAGGGGAGGGTGCATGGTGAATACAAAGGAGACGGATGTATGAAGCGGTGGTGCTCTCGGAGGAGGCAATGCGACAATTATGGGTTAATGGCAAGTTAGTGGCAGAAATGGTAAGAACAAGAGGCCAGGAGGTAGAGGAGCAGACGAGGCAAGAACAAATTCGAAGGGTATCAAGCCAAACATGGTGTAGGTAGTAGGGAGGAGACCGATTTGCCAAGAAAAAAGGGTCGGGGAAAAGCGAATAATGGCAAGAGCTAGATGTGGTTCGAAAGAGGCAGGAAGAAGTCTGGATGGGAGAAGGTGTGAATGTAACAGGGGGTGGTTGGGGAGAGACGGGATGGGGTGGCTAGTCTCGGTAATCCTGATGGAGAAGCAAAGAAGGAAGGCTGGGCAATAGAGAGATGGAGACTAGGGTCAAGGTAATGCAATTTGTAATTTTTTACGTAAGGAGTTTTTTTTATTGTTTTTTTTTTATTTTATTGTGCCCAAAAAACTAAAAATTACAACGACAATATCCATTGACTAAATAATTACGTATACAATTCATTCGACGGGTTGTTTTCGATATATTTTTGTAAATTCTATTTAAAAAAACATGGTCCTGAGAAAAACGCGTTTGAAAAAAACTTAATAACTCTCGAAACATGGTATGTGTTCAAATTCCCGAGATGTCTTATAAGACAGTAATTCTCACCAACGACTTGGTTTTCTATTGGGCATCGCAAAGCAAGTTTTTAGTGAAAATTTGGGTTTGTATAGATAAAACTTGAATAATTTTAAAAATTATATAGTCATGATTGAAGAAAAGAGTTGTGAAGAAAAGTAGATGTTTTACAGTTTTATTTAATTTTGTAAATTCCGAATTTTACGTCGCCACTTTGAAAGCATGAATACCAGAAACGAATCAAAATACTTGAGAACGAAACCAGAAATGTATGTTGTACAAAATGAACTAAAATTGTAAAACATCTAAACTCATCTCTTCTTCAAACAATATTAATTATCAAGTCTTACCAAACGCCGGAGCCGAATGATTCGATTATATAATATAAAACTCGTCTATTTGGGATATATATCGAAACATAAATATCGAAATGTATTTGTGGCGTTTCCCGCCACATTTTGGCATGCTTTAGATTTAGTATTTACATTTTTACACCCGAGGCTGCAACATATTTTCTTTTCCTAGCCTTGGCACTTAGTCTGCATTATTTGTTGTGTGTTCGTAGACGTTTCGTATATGTTTTGTAATAAACAGTGTATATATCATCAACACTCTATCACTCATCATCAACCGGCACCCTTACCTCCACATATTAAATAATAATCGATACCACTTTTTCTTTATGGAATGTGAAAGGCCACTTATTTTCGGCATAATGCTAGAAGTCTCAAGAAAGTCCTTGAGTCTTCTAGTCCTGAAAATAGTCTTCTGCCAAAATTCAGTAATTTAAGAGTTTTAAGAAGTGAATTCCTGAAATTGAGTGCAAAGAATAGTACAGTTAATAATACTTTGTTGACATTAAAAACAGAGCAAGTTGATCAACGTAGACTAGCAGACTTCGCAATAAAAACTTAAGTTTCATAATCTTCTCCATGATATGTCTCACTTTATTCTAAAATTGTATATAACGGATTCTAAGAAGTATTACAAAGAACGTTTTTTATGTTTTCTATGAATGTTATAGTTCTCTACAATGTCAATATATTTACTTGGAAAAATGACCTCTAAAATAAATAGAATTACTTTACATAAACTAACGACAAGCAGAAATGGCCAGACTCCAGTAGGTAAATATCTAAAACAAATATATAAATATTTTCTAATATTACACATAAAATTGAAAAATAAACTTACCTAGCCAATTGTTCACCGGGGCTTTGCACCGTGGTACTAAGAATCTTATCATAAACAGCTTCAGTACGTTCAGTCACATTCAGCCAATTATAATAAGAACGTACGCGACGATTACTCGCGTATGGGCATGGGATATCACCAGATCCTATCTTTCCGATAGCTCTCTCTACGCCTTTGATTAAACACGGTGCAGTTGCTTCCGTTAAATAGATCATATCATCTGGTAATACTTCTGGAATACCTCCTACTTGCGTTGAGACCACCTGCAGACTAAAATGTTGAAGTAATAAATAGAAACAACGTTTTAGAATTTTGCAAAAAGACATAATTATAACTAGTATATGCAGACGACGTAGTCATCATTACTTGGAGAAAAACACTGGAAGAAATGATTAACAAGATGAACAGAGACATAAATAAAACGAAAGTAATGAGAGCATACACCCAGAAGGGTCAAGTATAAAATGAAATAGTGAAGAACTTCAAGTACTTGGGTGTCAACATAAACCTCCAGGGCATAAATCAAAACGAAATAACCTTACTCACACCTTACTCAACAGAAGACTGAAAACAGAGACTCGATTGAAGATCTACAAAGTACTAATAAGACACGTAATGATGTACGCAGCTGAAACATTGACAATGGCAAAAGCCCAAGAAGAAATAAATATTCAAAAAAGGAAAATTATAAAACAAATAATAGGACGAATCACTGAAGATGACGGCACAAAACGGAGAAAAATAAATAAAGCGATAGTCACAGGATTTTGCGGCGAAATAGTAATACAACGAATAAAAAAACACAGAATAAAGTGAATCGGATATGTTTGGAGAAAAAATGATACACTTCCAGTAAAACACATAATCGATTGGCAGACAAACACACGGCGCACAACAGGAAGATCCAGAAACACTTGGAGAAAAGAAGTAAAGAAAGAACTGGAAGAGTTAGGGGTGAAAAACTGGGGGAAAAAAGCTACCGAAAGAGAAACGAGGAAAGCTCTCACTAGAATTTCCCTTCTTCTCTTCTTCTTTACTATCGCAGACACCCTGGCGGCCCCCTCTCCCTTCTCTCCTAACCACCCCACGTTCACATTCCCTCCCTCTCGCATACCTCTGGCCCATTCTTGATTCATTCCCATGCATTCTCCCGTTAAACGCTCCCACGTATCCCATCCCTCCTCACATAGCACACATTTTCTGAACTCGTCTCCCATCCGACTTTCCATCCTCTCTCTTCCGAACCACACCTTGCACGTGCAAGGGCCAGGGTCACTTTTTCCGTCGGTCCTTTTCCTACGCAGCCAATATATTCCGTTCTCCTCCCCATAGTTTGTACTGCCTGGTACCCTGGGTTATAGGCGCTTCCCTTAATGCGGCTCTGCCTAATTTGCTCCTCTACTTCCCGGACTCTCACCCTCATTATCCCTTCTACCTATCCCCCCTTCTCCCATAACTGCCTCACCGCCGTCTCCGATAACCCGCCCGCCTCATACATCTTTCTCCTCTCTCACCCCCATGTATTAAATCCCCTAGCACTCAATCCTGTCATCCAAACATGCCTCACCTCTTCTCCCATTTTCACTAGTGTTTCCTCATACCTTATTACTCTACATTTAGCCTCCCATACTACACTCATTCTTTCGGTTTCCTGGGACTACAAGTAATATAAATTAAAAATGATACTCACCCACAAGATGCTGCCTCAACAATAGCCATACAAAATGCCTCTGTTAAAGAAGTATTCAGAAAGATATGCCCTTGATTCAAAACATCACGTACTTCACAGTGATTCAAACCTCCAAGCAAGGTAACACGATCGTGCAAACCAAATTGTTCGCGTATTTCCTCCAACAGCCATAACTTAGGACCATCGCCACCAATTAGAAAACTTACTTGTGGGTACCTTAGGCATATATCTGCCATTACTTGAGCCATTAAGTCGACGCCTTTACGATAAACGAGACGTGAAACAATCACAATTACAACTGAAACATATTAAAATTGAACAGATGAGTCTGATTTTGTTCAATCTGTATCTAAGTGACATGGAAAAGGTTTTACGAAGCGGGCAAGATGGCGGGGTTGTGATAGGCAAAAGAAAAGTATGGATGTTGCGGTATGCTGACGATGTGGTGCTCCTGACAAGGGACCGGGTATGATTGAAAAGGTTGAAAGGTATGTGGATAGAATGCAGGTAGAAGAAAAAGGGTGAAAACTTGAATTGGAAACGGCAAAGGATAGAGAGAGAGAGAGAGAGGATGTTTTCAAATAGCTTGGGTTTCTGATTAGCACGAATGGTAAGTGGGGAGAGCATATGAGATAGATACAAGAAGGCAAGGAGTGCATGGAGGTGGGTGAAACGGTGGGGAAATAACTGGGATGTGGTAGCAAGGTTATGGGATGCATGTGTCAGACTGTTAAATGGGAGTCGGTTAGCAAGGTTGTAAGGTCTGAAGGGAAAGTGAATAGAATGGGAAGCGGAAGAATGGTGAAGGATATATAGGAATGGTGTGCTAGTAAAGGTCTGAATGGATGGAGAGTGAACAGAAGGAAGGAGTATGAGTATGTGGGTTTGTCGGAACTAGCGGTAGGGGAAATGTTGCTAGAAGCGGGTCTGTTCAAATGGATGGTGCGTGAAAGGGGTCGAGAGGTGGAAGAACAGAGGCACCAAGAGAATATTAGTAACAGCTCGTATAACCCGACGTACAGGCTAATACAGGTGATCGGGCAGAAGTAAGTCTTCAAACTGAAAATGAGCGCCGATGACCAGCGGATTATGGCTAGACCAAGGTGTGGAACTGAGGAGCAAGGAAGAAAGGTGTGGATGGGGTATGAATATATATTAGGTTATGTCGAGGTATAGTGAATACGTGGGAACATCTGTGTGTCTGCGAAGTAGAGAATGCTTTAGGATATAAGAGGGAGAATGCAAGAAAGTGGTTAGGAAAAGGAGGGGAGAGGATGACATTAGTGAAACAAATTGTGCGCGTGAAATAGAAGCGAAGGTTAGTATATAACATTTATATTTTTATTTAATTTATTGTGTTTGTAAATATTATTAGTAAATTACTGTTGAGTTTTTGATTAGTATTATAAAAGTTTAACTATGAATACTTGTAAGGGTACAAGACAAATGCCAAAAATAAAGGTTTATTTACTACTAGATATTAAAATAACCAATATAACTGTTTTTTTTAACCAAAATAACCGTTTTCTACATAAAAATAATTGCAATTTGTACTTACTTGAATCCTTAAACTTCCTCTTGGTATCAGGAGTGAACGAATACGTATCTACAGCATTTGGTATAACCGAAACTTGATCAAAGTTTACTTTAGCCCGTAATACTGTATTTTCTTTACCGGTGTGCGAAACACAAATGCAATGATTACAAGCGACTAAAGATAGTTCTAGAAATTTGTTGGTCAACACTGCAGACATGTCTGCAAAGCCAAATAGGCTATGATCAGTAAAAACTGTCTAAAACATACATTTAGTAACATAAATTGCATTTCAATATACATTTAACTCATAGCAAACAATATCGTAAGTCAAACATACCTTTAACTTCATTAAATTGCCAATTAACATAGCCTCATGTGCAAGTGCACTGAAAGCTGAATGTCCATGTACAATCTCGATGTTCTCTCTCAGGAAAATGTATCTTAAAAGTGGAATATTGGCAATCATTGTTGGTAAAATGCATTGATTGTAGAAGACTTTGATAGGAAGATAATAAACTTTGAGTCCATTAGTCATATATCTAACGCCATTGCGTTTGCCGTAGTTGTGGGTAATCACGATTACTTTGTGGCCTCTTGATATTAAACATTGAGCTAAATTGTAGATGTGTTCTTCCACACCACCCACGTTAGGATAGAAAAAATCTGATACTAAACTAAAACCAACATGAATTACTTAAAATTTTATGTATAACATATACAAAAATTACCATATATTATACATTGTAGAGTGATATCATTCATGGCACGTTGATTTTGCAAATTTGTTTAGTAAACACAGGTATAAGTCATAAATTAAACATTATTCAAATTAAATTTGAGGTAAAATCTAGTTAAGTTTGATAGTTAAAGGTTATATCAATATCAATAAATATTTGGTGCACATTTGGTTGCTGAAGATGTATTTAGTTTTGATATGTTCTAAATGTACATCAATAAAAATATCAATTTGAATTACAATTATTTGTAGTATGTTTGTTAATAATATTATTGCTTTATACTCGAATAAAGTGATTTAAGAAGTTTAATTGTACCCAAATATGTATATTTGGTTGCCTATCGTTTATAAAAATTAACTTTATTTGGATATTGATTTAAAATTTATATAATATTATTACAATATAGCTAGAGATAAATTCAAGATATAGATGTTATAATTATCCTGGTAATTTGTTAATAATTAAAGGACTTTTATTTGCCTTTTTCCTAATTTATTAAATTGTATCCATTGATATATATGATCTGCTGATTTAGTTAGCCTAACTACTTATAAACATTACTAATCAATATGACTAGAGGTGACTAAAACAAAGTTGTTGATTGTTTAACGATATAATTTTATTAGCCGAAATGATATAGTGGCGTAGATAGTGATAATTCAATTAGTATTCGGCCGGGTGTTCGTATAATCTCTTTGTTCCTACAACCATCTGCCAACAATACAAAAATGGAAATAAGTACGCAATGAAAATTGAAAAATTATTCTCTTTTACTAATACCTTTTTTTAAATAATTTGCTTGCAGCAAGAGAGCCTTTACTTTTCGAAGTAATTTCTGCACATATCTGCGAGAACGAGGAGACAAAACGGCATGTTGTCTACACCCTTCAAGTTTGTCACGTAACAAGAAGAGATGGTTCATCAAATGTGACGATCGAGAGAAGATATACCCAATTTCTGAGCCTATACAATGGATTGACCGAGGAATTTCCCGACTTGATGAGCTGTGTCAGTTTCCCCAAGAAAGCATTGATTGGTAACTTTGATAACAAATTGATTGGCACTCGAACAAGTGCATTCGAAGCTTTAATGAAGTATGTGATGAGCGAGGAGCGTTTACGATGCTCGAAATCATTGCTAGTATTTCTTCAAGAGCCTGAATTACATACAGCAAAACAACTAATCGCTAACAATGATTATCCAGCTGCCATGCCACTTTTGGAGAATACTTTTGGCTTGCTGAACAATATCTATACAGACCGTTCACCACAAGTCCTTCTAGTTTTGTGCAGACTTTTAGCATGTTCGTTCCACGTCCTAGGAGCACCTAATACCATAAAATGGGCTGATATCGCCCTGCATAGGTTCAACGGGGTGAGTGATAGTGATTTACTTTTACTCTATGCCCCTTTGTTGCATCTCTGTAAGAAAGTTTGGGTGCTGAATGGACGTGACAAAACAGGAATTGAGCAACGGTTGGAGGAAATGAAACGACAAAGCATCACGTGTGCTGATAATGTCCCACTCATGGACGCGATTATTCGTGTTGAGCTGATTCTGACGGGCACACCAACTTGAAGATTTTTATTCAACTTGAATTCAAATTGAATAAAAAGGTTCAAAAACCTGTCGACATTTCAAACGATTGCAACCTAGAAAAATAATGACTATCTCGTCAATTAGACTAATTCTTCATTTGCGGATGCCATTATTTAGTAACTAATAGTTTAAATTGACGTACAATTTGTTCGTTTTGTGTAATTTTGTTTAGAACGTTGCACTGCTTGATCATTGTGAACTTGGTCAAGCAGTGAAACGTGTGAATAATACGATGTTCTTTGTAGGGACGTATTATTTTAGTTTATTCCTTTTTGTGATAGTAACTTTTTAGTTGTGATAATGGGTATGTATTATGACAAAACATAAACCTGTAATGTGTACTTAATTTGACGTATTATCGTAGTTTCAATATGCCAAACGTTTTTATTATCGTGTGATACTATGTGTAAGATTATTGAATTTGAAATGGAATTAATGAAGTACAACCTGTGCATTCAATTATGAAATCAAATGGTATATAAGTGAAGTTAAGCTTATATTTTACAAATAAATATTTATGAGAGAAGAAAGTGTTTTGTTATTTGATTTAATATGATTTGATATCTATAATGCTTGTGAACTCACGTTCTGGTTTGCATTCATCGCCTCTACCACTGTACCACTCAGGTGGCACACTCCTGAGTGAGATTTTAAGGATTAAAATGAAGACATTTATGATGCAGAGAAGATTGCAATATTTTTAAATGTAAACCTCGACTGATTTTTGGTGAGAAAGATAAAGTATTTCCGATAATGATTTGGGAATTAAAACGACCATAAAAAGGGCAAATATAAATTGAAGCACAATATCGCTTCTAATTGTAAGTGAATAATCGAAAAACGAGTACAGGGGTTTGTGGACGACTTGATCCTGATTCGATTGATGTAAGAACGAGAAAGAAACGAACATTAGAGAATTAGGGAAAATGCAATGTTCAATGTAAATAAACAAGTTTTGACGTTTAAAGCTTTGTGTGGTATTAACAGTTAAACTCTGTTGAACAAAATAAGAGCTAAACTTTAAAAGCTTAAAGCGAGTTATTCGTAATGTAAATATTTTTCTTGTTGTAAATAATTTCGATAATTTTAAATATCTTTAGGCATAGAAATGTACTTCTTCTAGGTCTCTTATTTTCACACTTTCCATACTTTTTTCTTCTTGTTTCTACCTGCTTAGCCTTCGTAGAAAACTCTCTCTTACCTATCGCTATCGGAGGGAACTTACTCAGCCATTGCATCACCACCTTTATGCCTCCATACTTTTCTGTATTTCGCAGAACTGGCTTGAGGGGTTGGATGGATTTCGATTCATTCTGTCTCCAACACTGAGTAAGTTCACATCCATTTTTTTCTACCGATATCTCTCGCAGATAATCGTGACTTAACTTGTGTAACGTGTACTGTGACTCCATTTTGAACCATATACCTTTCATTTGTGAATAAAGAACTTTGTAATTTCGAATACATGTGTAAAATTGTGAGCATCATCGAACCCGCGTACAACAACCCACAAGCACATAATTCCATGAACTCTTTTCGTCGTTTCCGCTTTTACCGCAGTCGCAACCAAGATTTACTAAAATTCTTCGGAACGTGGCCATGGTAGTTATTTTTTTTACATTTTCTCTTTCTTACGTCTTAACTCTTTTTTTATGATTTTACTCCTTTCCTACGACTTTAGTGTCTATAGCAAAATTATATGAAACATTAAAAGGAAACAACTAGTGAACAAGTCAATTTTCTTTAAAATTTTAAGAAAATGATCTCTAATGCTTATAATGGTATTATGGTCCATACAATTGTTCAGAATAATATATTGTACAACAAGCTTGTATTGCTAAACATTATTTATGAGTATGACAAGTCTTACGAGTGAATAATGTGCATTACATGCGAGTTGTATATACTTTTTCTATGACTATTATGTGTGAAACTAATAATGATTAGCTTTCGTTTTTAATAATAATAATATTTATTGTGTGGGGTTGTTAGGACCGCAAATATAAATGCGATCGTGGATGACTGCATGGTAATGGCAGTTGAGAATGCCGGAGGCGGAGTGGTTGATGCCGTCAAAGAGACTTGGCGTCGAGGTTGGTTGGAACCGTCGAAGTATCGCCTTGGTGGAGAGCGCAGCTGATGTCGAGCGGATGACTCAAGATTCGCTGATGAAGACTGAATGCATGTTTGCGACGATGGACATCGCCTATAAGTTTCGGACTTTCAGACCCAGGAGCTACTACAAAGAAATATAAAGGCAATTTGTCCCACGATTTCAAAAATGTTCGCCATCACTGCTATAGGGCAAGAAAATGCCCAAAAGACTATTTGTATGGTTCGTCAGAAAAAGTAGTCACTATCGAACAAAAACCTATAACTTTGAAAAAATCTAATGATTTATTGTACCTCTGACAGTTTTTTAATTTATAACCATATCATAAAATTTATTCTTATCATTTGTATAATACAAAACAGCAATCATTCCTTTAACATGTACATAATGCAATCAATAAAAACGCTTAAAGCTTGGCGTTAAAAAATAGTGTTGATTATTATCGCCATACAATTAATTACTTAAGAATTATCTTTTTAATGTAATTTTCAAAGTAAATGCGTATTTATTGCGTGACCTTGTGCATAGCTTCAGCGAGATACTCAACGTTTTTGCTAGACACACCCGCCATTGAAATACGACCGTCTTTCGTGAGGTAGATGCTGAACTCTTTGGTGAGTCGTTCCACTTCGGTGGGCGTTAAGCCTGTATAACAAAACATACCGATCTGGTCAGTAATGTGACTCCACTTGCGTTTCGAGCCCAAGTTCTCAAGGTTGGATCGAAGTTGTTTTCGGACGGATATTATTCGATCAGCCATTCCTTTGACTTCAGTTAACCTATAAAAAATATAACCTCTTTTAAAACAATATTTTGTAATAAAATTAGTTTGAAGGGGACAAGAATTTGCCTATTTTGTTTCGAATTATAAACACTTATAAATAAACCTTTCTTTCAATGTATAGACAATGAATAAACCTGTATGATTTTAAGGTTAATGTTTAGATGTAGAATTTTAAGGTTAAAATTTTAAGACACAACTTTCATGAGTTATAATTACGGTTCTAAGTCATCAATTGAAAAACTGTCTCCAGAGTTTGAAGATATTTTCACGCTGAATCAATTGGTGAATGATTTATAATCCGAGCAATACGGGAAATATGAAAAAAATGAAATACCTTAAACTCAACATTTTTTGGAAAAACGTTTTTTTACACGATATATTTCTCAATAATTACCCAACATTTAGGCGTAAACAAACTATATTTAATAAGGAATCGATTCGTTTAAGAATGGCCATTCTATATCATGCAGATTAGAAAATATTTTAGAACAAAGTTTGAATTTCACGTTTTAATTTATCAATTTGCCGTTACGTGATAATACGTTACGTTCTAATTTTCAAATAATGACAGTACTCATGTATAACAAGTTGCCTAGTCAATCATGTTACTTTGTATTCACAATCAGATGTGATTGCTTAAAAGTTAGCTTAATTTTGGTATGTCAATTAAAAACAAAACTTACCATTGTGCTTTAAGTTTAGGATCATTCAAAATGATACTCGCGATACGCTGGCCATGAATAGGTGGATTCGAATACATAGGTCTTACAAGAATCTTCAGCTGGGACATCACCCTATCTGCAGTGTCCTGTGAGTCCGTAACAACAGTCAGGGCACCAACACGCTCACCATACAGCCCCATATTCTTCGCGAAGCTCTGAGACAAAACAATCTCATTCCCATCCGCTGCAAACTTCCGGACCGAATAAGCATCCTTCTCAAAGTCACCGGAAGCGAAGCCTTGATAAGCCATATCCATATAGACAAGGAAATTCTTTTCTTTCGCCATAGCTGATAAGTTGTCCCATTGCTCACGTGTGGGGTCAACACCAGTTGGATTATGGGCACAGGCGTGCATTAAGACTACTGATTTTGGTGGTAATTTCTGCGAATATATAAAATGATTTGTTAAATTCTCAAAATATTGAGGATAATAAGAGATATTGAGGATATAAGAGAGATACTTACAGATAATTCGTCCACACATCCTTTATAATCAAACCCAATAGTCCCAGCATCATAATATTTATACTGCTTAACTTGCATCCCACAATGTTTGAAGAGAGGAATATGATTACCCCAAGTTGGAGTAGGTAAATGAATACATTTATCTTCATGGAACGATGAGATGAAAGCTCCACCAATTCTCAGCGATCCAGTGCCCGAAACGGTCTGAATCGTTGCATATCTCTTCTCTTTAATCACTGGATGTTCAGGACTGAACGCCAGTTCGGCACAAAGGGTACCAAAATCAGAGGGACCCGCAATAGGGCTGTATTCATGATTCATATTCTGATCCATAATACGTTGTTCTGCGATTTTGACAACTGGCAAAACATACGGCTTGCCTTCATCGTCACGATATGTTCCAGCACCGACGTTAACCTTCTTCGGATTACTATCTCTTTTATATGCTTCGGTGATACCGAGGATTGCATCAGGTGGTCCCATTTCGACATTGGTCCAGAAACTTTTGCTGAATCAATGCAAAATATAAGTAATCTTTTTACAGATAGGAAAATCGAAGGAACTAAAGGAAAATCGAGCAAAACACTTCTAAACTGAGGAAGTGAAGGTGAAAAACTTAAAAAGTTATTAAAGTCTGAACGATTTTTGATAGTTATTATCATAAAAATTGCGTCAGATATTCGGCAAAGCAACAAAGTAAATGAAAAGTCAACAAAACCAAACTAAAAAACGAAACTTACTTGGCCACTTGACGAATATTACCCTTGGCAGCAGCTAATAATGAGTTTTTCATTAACAAAGCCATGTTGGCAACGTTGATTAACTTCTCCCAGTGATTGAAATGAGTTGATGAGCGTGGACTAGGTTGCAGTCGGCAAATAAATGAATTCGCAGTGTGGAAGTCAAGTGAAGTGCCTGCCGGCTAAACATGTGGCTGAATGTGGGTAAATTTGTGTAGCTACAACCTTCATGACCTTCTCGAGCGATTCTCGACCGTATGGGCAAACAACAGAGCGAATACTTGTTTGCTCCGTTTGTATTTGTATACTTATACTTAACTTTCCGTGCCTTGATGACGTTAATGATCATATTTTGCATACGATAGTGTTTTTTCTAGGGAGATAGATAGGTATTGTAATGACGAAAGGCTGATAGCAGCATACGCAATGTTATGCATTGGAAAAGTTTTTAGTACTGACCTTTTCGTTGATACGACCAAACAAGCGGGTTTGTCAATAAGTTGATAAGGTTTATAACTCGATATATCTGGTATACTTGGTTGGCATGTAAAGAACGCCTGTTAAAAAATGATTGAATGATTAAAGATTACATTATTTTTTTTGTATACAACCGGTGTAATTAAGGGAATGATTAGGTTATGTTTGTTGGTTTTATTTAGGTTCTGTTTAGGATGAAATTATGTTGATTTGACGGGAATCTGTTTTTTATCTATGCATTTAAAGTTTATACTAATATATGTAACTTACTTTTACTTTGTAGTATGCAATGAAAATAAGTTTAAATTGGTTAGGTTAAGTTAGGTTATGTTAAGTTGATATAGGTAGATTATGTTTTCAATACTAGTCAATATGTCAAGATTGGCTGTTAAAATGACGAATGTTGTTGGTGTTTGATTGGATTTGTACACTAATAGAAACAATATAGTTGAAAGAATTAATCGTCAGTGGTTGGTAAAATTTTAAAACTTCTGCTCAATATGTGTTAGATTGGGCTTGAATATGTCAGTGTAAAGTTTATATGAATGTGTGTAATGTGTACTTGTGTACAATTTACATGTGTATAAATGAGATTTACATGTGTGTGAGTAGTACGAATGTGACGGTGTGTTAAAAATGTGTGTATGTGTTTGAGCAAAGTGTGTTTAAGTGAGCGTGACACATGTGTGAAATATGTGTGTAATGTTTGTGTGTGTGTGTAAAGTGTTCGTGTATGTATGTGTAAAGTGTGTATGGGTGTGAGTAAAGTGTACCTGAATGTATAAGTGTATAGGTGTGTGTGTGTAAAGTGTTCGTGTATGTATGTGTAAAGTGTGTATGGGTGTGAGTAAAGTGTACCTGAATGTATAAGTGTATAGGTGTGTGTGTGTAAAGTGTTCGTGTATGTATGTGTAAAGTGTGTATGGGTGTGAGTAAAGTGTACCTGAATGTATAA
>JAODAC010000001.1:1068167-1080200 GCA_027575185.1 Mimaenictus wilsoni | reverse complement strand
CAAAAGACACATCGTGCCTTGATGAGGCTGAGCTAAAAATGATATCATTAGAAAGATGGTGTTCTCAGGAGAGATTGCTACCTTTTATTACATACTCTCACAAATAGGCCCTTTTGGGACCATTTCCATTGACTTTTTTCAAGAATTAATATAAAATTCAACAGCATGCAAGAAAAAATAACATACACAGTTGAGGCTATGCTAAAAATGA
Organism: Mimaenictus wilsoni; assembly: GCA_027575185.1. NCBI lineage: Eukaryota > Metazoa > Arthropoda > Insecta > Coleoptera > Staphylinidae > Mimaenictus > Mimaenictus wilsoni. Next base: position 1,079,989 of record JAODAC010000001.1, on the reverse strand, counting down.
TAGCACTGGAAAGAGGGTCTTCCCTAGGTTAGATTGATACCAAATTTAATACATCCGTACAGAAATTGGACCTTTGAGAATCATTTCCATTGACAATATAGTGACAACAATATAGTGCAAAAACATATCGTGTACTGATGAGGCTGTGCCAGAAATGATATCACCGGAAAGAGGGACTTCCCCGAAGTAAGTTGATACCACATTTGAGGATCATTTTCATAGATCTTTTCAAGCATAAATATAAAAATCAACAACATATTAAAAAAATATATATTCACTGATGAAGATGGAATAAAAATGAATTTACCGGAAGGTGGAGTAGATTGATACAAAATTTATGATGAAAAATAATGAAAAATATGCCTCAAATTTTCCTTTGGTATCTTTTAATAGAATATTGGTTCACAGTTCGATCGAAAAATCATAAATGTTTTACATAAAATTCAACAAACTGACTTAGGACTGGCAAAACCATATATGGTCCTCATGAAGTTTTCCAGAAGTGAAAGTTAATCTTTGATTACTACAAAAACACAAGCCAAATCAAAATTTAACAATCATTTGAAACAAAAACTTTAACATATAACTGTGCAACATTATCCTATAACAATATCCTAAAAATCACAATCATTTTCATTTAGCTCTAGGTATGGGCTTAAATTATTATGAAATACAAAATTATGAAACAAAAAGAATTGAACCAGCCTCTATAACACACATATAACCTACACCCGCGTATGAAGCATTCAATTTTCGTCATTTCGACGGTGGGTGAAGCCGCCGGGGACTGAGTGAACTCGACGGCGCCTGGGCAGGGTGCATGGTGCGCTCATTGTGTTGCGCCGTTTTAATTTACAACACAATAAAAACACATGGGAAAACAGTAGACGCCATTTTAGTGATTAACTAGGGGTACTGCGGCCGAGGCGGGTGCGTTGTCCGCGTATTGCTTTCTGTCCCTGTGTCGTCGCTTTTCACACACCCACCCACCCACAGACACACACGCAAAAATGCAGGAGGCGGGGGAGGGGGCGCACTTTGTTTTTCCTCACTTGTGTTGCACGAGTGCGTCGCGTTTTTTGGTTCGAATTGTGTTCGCGCGCTTTGTTTACAACCTCGTTCGATCGTGGATTGTGCACCGTTGTGCGCACTGGCAGTGTTTTCAATTTTGCTCTCTGTGTTGCACTGCGTTTTGTTTCAGCTTTGTTCTGACTCCTCCATTATCCTTCGCTGGAGACGTGTTCGCATGTATTTTAATTTAAACAGAGACGTTTTGCAAATTTTCGTTTTGGTATAAATTACCGAAGGTTTATCAGGTATTTCGAATTTAATTTGTGATTGCGTATACTAGTGTCCTCTGTGGCATAATTGCCACAGTGCTGGGGTTGAACAAGTTTCAGAAATCTGTACACTAGTTTTAACAAACAAGAAACAAGATTTAATGTTAATGTCGTTAATTATGCAAAAACACAAAGTAAAGTAAGTAAAAAAATATAGTAAAGTTATTGTATACATGGGATACGTTACATTTATATTAAATTGTGAAATATTGAATTTATATTTTGTCAATAATAATATAAAGCAAATTATTATTATAATTTATGACTTTATGGTGAAATAACAATTGACGAATGTTCGAAATTAAATGTATGTGAAGATCTAATGAAATTACAATTTAAAATACTTTAACCATTTGCGACATCTTCTGCTGGGTTACTCAATGTCATTGATATGACAAAGAAGATACGTAGAAATCTACTTCAGTTACAGATTTCTATAATCGCATAAACACATAGATTTGCTTGTTGGACCTTTAAAATGTAGATGTCGCAGATGGAGCAGTCTGCTTTATTGAAAATCCTGATCTAATCTAGGAAAAAAGAAACGATGCAATATACAGAAATCCCTTGCTTTGAGCGATTAACTGAACCTGACGTTTGGCGCGTTAAACAGAATCTTTTAAATTTCAGTTTAAATTCCACTTTTCCCAAAACATTTCTTCAATTAGTAGAAGAATAAACCAGGTATATAATTTATTTTTGTTGCGATAAGAGACTTCCAACAATCTTCCAATAAAAGGAGAACCGCGGTAACCGAAACCGGTATCGCATATTTCAAGGGGAGCGTTTCAAATCATTCGACCCCGGTTACCAAAACCTCTTTTTACAAATCTGACATTAAAACAGTAATTGTACAAAATTGTACACATTTCTAATGTTTAAAAAGTTTTATTAAACAATTCTTCGTTCTTAGATGAGAATATTCCTCGCCAAATACCTGAGTATAATTCAAATTATGATATTACACTTACTATAATTTTTCATGATCTGTGATTATTTGCCAGTTATTACGTCATACATGAATTAATTAAATGAAATTACCGAATTCACAAAATCCTGTATTTGTAATATATGTATATGTGTAGTTTTTCTATTCTTAAAGAATGAACAATAGTTCCCATCGTTTGCATCCAGTAATTTTTAATTGATAGCTAAAATTTCGAGTTCACGTAAGCTTTCACGTATTCGTTATACATTGTAATAAATATAGTCATACATATATAGTCATATTAACATCTGTATAGTAACGTCTCACCATACCTGAGATCGTTTTTGGGACGTGAGCGTGGGTCAAATTTTCCCCTAGGGGTACCTTTCTTTGCGATAACCAGCAATATTGTGGAATTCAAAATCATAGGTTCGTCTTGCTTGTCTTTGATTACTATTTAAAACGCATTGGATTAACTTATAAACTGTCAAAAAATCGTCAATTTTGTAGCTGAAAAAGGGCATATACAAAAGCGAATTGTATTTTCCACGGAGATATTGTGGTCTAACAAAATATTAGCACTTGGCAGTTATTGAGAGGAAAGAATGAATCAACAGGAGACGGCTACCAATAGTCGTGAGTGGTGTTTGTAGTGTGGTGACCAGAATCACCACTATCAGCAGAAAGATAGAAATCGGGCCGAGTGTGCAAACATACTGGTGTGGCGTGGAACGCGTGTGCAAACAAGCCCTCTGGGTGTAATCGTAATGCTTGCCTGCATACCTTTTTTGCACCCTGTTTCACAGTCTTCCTCCCTTCAATTGTTGTGAAATGTGCATGCAAGATAAAACAATAATAATATTGCCATTGACCTTATTTTACTCATCTGAGTCAATCATTGCACTTGAAAAAAAATTCAATTTACAATACGACAGTTATAAAAGATTATAGAAATTTAAATATTCTGAATGCAAGCAAGCTTATTTTCTTCTTGAAATGATTTAAAATTGTGTTTATGATTGAAAGAAGAAACGAGCAATCATTTTACAGATGCACGTCGCAAAGATCTGTCTTGATGTCTACCTATCAGTCGATTTGTATGATTTCGCACAATGAAAGCGCCTCGAAGGAAGGCATCGCAATGAACATACACCATGACGAGAAACTCCTCAGCGTTGGCATCTGCGACTATCTATTCGCACTTTGCATCGTCCTGCAGCCATTCACGATCCAATATACCATTTGAAAGGATTTTGGCCGCTTGGCGCTTTATGCCGCAGCCACAAATCCTAAATACGCGAATTTATTGACGGGCTGGAATAATTCCAAAGACGCGACGATGCCACCGATGCGCGCACCACTCTTCGATAAATACCAGCGCGTTCTTTCAACGGAATCCCACCATCCAACCGCCAAGCAGCCAAACCAAACCAAACCCTCACATTGAAAATCCTTCGGTCTGTTTATCTCTTTTGCATTGGGCTTGGCTCGCGTCAACAGTGTGCTAATCTTTTTTTCACTTAATGAAAGACACCCGTATAAAATGTATTTAATAACGTGAATCGTCCGCAATCTGCAATTAACCACGAATTGTCCACAGTGAACGACGGAGGCGGCGCAAAGAAAGGAAAGCGGACTATAGAAAAGCTGGCGGCGAAAAGGGAGCAGGAAAATATTTAAAAAAATCCTCAGCGGTCGTCATCAACACAATATAAGAATCGAAAGCCGAAATCCTCTTTCAGGCAAACATAAAAGTCACAATTCCAAATGGGATTTGTAAAGTTTACGATATTATTCCAGCCGCCATTCTCACTTATAGAAAGCGCGCTATCAAGATTGGACGCTTTTCTCGCCGCAGAAGTTTGCGCCGTTTGCCGTTTGCCCTTTCGCCGCCCATCCTCTTCGCACTGCCGAAAAATCGTGGCCCCACTCACAAACACACGTTTTTCACCAGTGGCGGGTAGCTCATAAAGGGTGGGGTTTTTCAGGGTTATCCAAAAATAACAGCATTTTTAATTGATCTTTTGAGATTGGCAATATTGACGTAATTAGTCTCAACTTCAACGATATATAACATGATTTCTAAAAATGTATCCAAAAAACTATTGCTGAAGACAGTAGACAATTTCATTCTGAATCGAATAGTATATGTTTGTGTATAAAGAAAGAGGGTACATATAAATAAATGTGAAATATTTAGAAGAGGAAATTTCCTCTTTTTTCTGATTTTTTCTGATTGTGACAATGTCCCCGTTATTAGACTCATGTTTTATGAATTATAATATCGGTTCTAAGTATTCAAATGAAAAACTGTCCCATGAAGAGTTTCATGAATAAATTTTCACGCTGAATCGAGTGATTTATAATCCAATACGGAAATACTAGAAATAGACAAAAGAAAAAGAAAAACCTAAAACTTCTTATTTGTTGTTTCTTTCACGATATAATTCTCAATAATTATTCTTTAAACGTTAATAGTTATATTAAAACAAATTATATTTAATGAAGAATCGATCTTAATAATATTGGGCATTCTGTGATATGTAGATTAGAAAATATTTTAGAACAAAGATTGAAGTTCACATTTTAGTTCCTCATTTTTGCACTAACAATAAGTGGTTTAGTCCTCTTCAGGCCTCTTAATGTCGCGACAATAGACATGTTCAATAATGTTCCAGGGGAATTTCCAGTAAACCCGCGTTGTCTTCTAGTTTGGACATCTAAGAAGAGCACGTGACCCTTGATCTCAGAGTCGTGGGTTCGAGCCCCACGTTGGGCGACAATATTTTAAAGATATCTTCCTCTATCGCTTTAAAGAGAAATATTTATTTATGGCCGTTAAAAATTACCGCCCAACGTGGGGCTCGAACCCACGACCCTGAGATTAAGATTCTCATGCTCTACCGACTGAGCTAGCCGCGCATACGTTCCCCTCCGAGATTCCCAAACTAGAAAGCAAGAATAAATTTGATAAATAGGAATACTTTTTTTCAGGATTTCATAATTTTCAAAAAAATATACATAGAAATCTGTTCTTGTGTGTGTCCTACATTCAGCACCATAAAAACATATTAATAACGTAAGTTTCCTTTAACTCAGATTTAAATATTTTTAGTAACTTGCGAAAAGAAAAAAAATCACGGGCCGCCCCTGCCTGCAACCACCTTTCAAAGCATCCAAACCACCAGCAAAACGCAGTCATTTTTACGACACTTGAATACCGTAAATGCTTTCGTTTGACATAAAAGAAAAAAAACTTTATGAAAACCTCTCATAAAAGATAGTTCCTCAGTCTCTTGTGTCCTTTCATCGGCGTGGCGCCGCTATTATCCACTGTGTTCGGATAGTGCACTCGTCGATGTTAACAATTTCGTTTTCATTTGCTTTGATTTAATTACGCCGCGAGAGAATGAATATTCAGCGCCGTGTTAAATAGGCATTCAGCGAGTGGACAATGGCGCTTGATTGCTGAGACAATCGGTGCGTTTTTGTGATGTCAATTTGTTTTTGTGCGCCGCGGCCCGGTTGGGCCGTTCGACAATTGCGCTATTGCACAATTTGCTGGCGACAATGTGACAAACACGAATTTGTGTTACTCGCCGTGTGATACATACAAATACACAAAACGCCGGCGTGCAAAAGTGGGCACATTTCGACATTGCGATAGAGAGAGGCCTCTCCCCCCGCCGGCACAGCGTCGACGTCGACGCCTCGCGTGTTTTATTATATTCGAATGCATATTCCGCATTTGTGCCGTTTTGTTGTGCGCTGGTTGCGTTGCCCTGTGTTGGGCGTCTAGTTGGGCGCAAACTAAAAGGCGTCTATTGTAACTGCCAGCCCTTCAATACACGCACCAGTGGTGTATGCGTTCCAGTGTGTTCCTGTATATGTGTGGGTGAGTGTGCGTTCTGTAGGTGTAAGCGCGCCCGTAGGCGAGAGTGGGCGCGAACGCCGTCAATTTGGCACCATTCAATTGGACCCCGCACGAGTGGAATTTTGATTCGAGATTATATTTATCATAAATATCGGGTTATTGCTTTTATATGCGCTTTGAATTGATAACAATGTTATAGGGGTAGTGGAAGCACAAGAGACAGGAAGAGTCCGGGTGGGACACGGGGAGGATAGGCGAGAGGCGACATGTGATCTGCATACGGATCACGTCTACGTTCGCTAAATTTTGAAATACAACTTGAAAACTCTTGTTTCATGGTCATATCGTCATATTCAGGATAATAGGAATGTGATTGTAGACTTGTTCCAAACAACCACATTGGTAGTTATGAGCAGGGGACACAATTCATCAAAAAGAATGGGATCTATGAGCGGGTTCATATCAGGAATAATCACCATCACCTGTTGAGAATAGAAGGACATATCAACACAACTAGGGACAATTAGGATAGCTCAAGACCAACCAGGATAATTTTGGGCTTAGCGGTTCCCTTCATGTCGCAGATACAAAGCCAATGACAGACTTTTCCTTAATCATTAGTCTTTTTGCTTCTTTTTAGTACTCAGAATAGCTGTACTGCCATGGTTCATAATGATATTGAAAGATGAGTAAAACTGTATTTTTCTGATGATACTATTTTATACACATCGTTACATTGAATCAATAGTGAATTATGCATTAAGCACACTAGACTCGTGCCCAGGTGCTCCGGTAAAATGGAAAGAGAAGGGATCCCACATTCGACGCAAACTTCACCCACGGGGGGTCTTAAAAACAATTGTTGCCATCCCTACCTCCCGGTATAGAACTCTCCTCTTCTATACCTCAACGTAAAGTGCCAAGTGGATTCAGATGTCCTTAAACTGCCACTGTCTATTATATAAAGATTATTCTTGTGGAACAGGATGAAATAGTTTCGGTGGGAGAATATTGCTTTGGAAAGAGGATCTGTCGCAATAGCAATTATTCCATTGTTTACTTGCACTACCTGTATTAATTAATAACGTGTGTCTATTTCATAATACCGAGCAGTTTTTTTCTGAATACTTACCCTTCTACTATATGCATTTTCTACATAAATTGCAAGAACTATATATATCGTGGTGCCATAACCACTAACCTTTTCATTCCACCATGTAGAAGAATTTCAGACCCATATGTAACAAACATTCACTAAACCTTCGAACGAATAGACTCGTATTAGGCGGAGTTTAAACAATCAATTCCTTTATGTTGATAAGCAGCAAAGCATACTAGCTCCTACTCCCACCATGAGCATCCTCGACTTCACCACAGTTCGAAAATCACATGCAACAAGTGGCACTAAAAGTGTCCAATCAAAAAAATACATAATTTCAAAACATACATAATTTCACAAAACTTTCCTATAGATATTTTTATATCATATTTTTAAAAATGTTATTAAAATGTTTTATTTTCCGTGTGCTTGGAGTTAAGTAAGTTTCCAAGTGGATCAATGGAGTCCTTGTTTATTTGCCACGTTTATAAGCAGCTATATTTGCAGAGCTGTTTAGGGGTTTAAGGATAAAACAATAGTAACGCGTTGGCAAATGCAAGGAGTGCGTCCTGCCGCGCACTTCACGCCTCCTTTTGCCCTCACCCGTCCTCGCACCCTCGCTCGCGGACGTATCAGAAAGGGCGAAGCGCGCGTGCGACGCAGAGTGGTGCGACGCGGACGGAGCGCGCTGATATCGCAGGAACGGCGTGTTGCCTTTCACTTTGTGCAGTGATAAAACCCATCAGTTCATCGCTAACCACGGAACACAATCCATCAAGAAGAACTGGACCGGTACCTGGGGTTCATACCATCAAACCTATAAGAACACAAGAAGATATCAACATAATCAAAGACAGTCAGTCAAGAACGAAGAAGATTTAGTTCCAAATCAGAGAGTGTTTTCTTCAAAATCTGAACTAATCTAGTGCTTAAAAATGTCATCCCCATCACCGAAACCCATCCATCACTCGCACAACCATGGTCATGAACACATCAAACGTCCCATGAACGCGTTCATGGTATGGTCACGAGGCCAACGCCGCAAGATGGCACAGGAGAACCCCAAAATGCACAATTCTGAAATATCCAAGAGGCTGGGTGCCGAATGGAAGCTCCTCTCTGAGTCTGAGAAGAGGCCCTTCATCGATGAGGCCAAACGTTTAAGGTAAAACAATCCACCCTTTCCAAAACTCGAGTTTTAGTCTAAGCTAGTTTAATGGCTGGCAAATAGTAGGAAGGAACCGTTTGTAATATTTCTAACGCTTTGCATAAAGGGTTAAACGATGAGGTGTGTGGCGCAGGAAACAAATAAAACCAGGATTAATTCCCGCCCACACTTAGTAGACGCGTGTATGGCCGCTGCGCGTCGCACTTAAGTGTGACAAATCGCATTGTTTAATGGTAATTCCGGTAATCCTTCGGGTCGCGGTCTGACGCCGTGAAACTTCCCGGATGCTAGCTGTAAACGCAGCGCGCGAACGCCTATAAATGATAAATCCGCAACGGGCGCACGCGGTTTGCGTGTGTTTGTTATCTTTTGTGCCCAAACCCAGACATTAGACACTGGACTAATTATATTAAATCCGGAATCAACGAATTTATCACTGGCGTTTTTTGAGCGTATTTGTTTTGGGGCTGTGTCGATTCCGATAAGTACGATGAACTGCACGTGCGTTCTCAGTTCTTAAGTTGTGCCTAGTTTCAGCTAGGTTTTGTTGGGTTAATCAACTTTACTTTCGATTATGATAATATTACCTAAACAAATAGCGAATGGAAATGTGAGTACATATACCGCACCTTTTCTTCTTATTTGTTTGTTTTATTTGTTGTGTGATATAAAAATGTCGATAGTATTTGTTTAAGTTTACTTAATACCTAAAGATTTTGTAATTTTTGATTTGAATTTTACTGATAATGGCTTCAATTTATTCAATAATTTATTTTTTGTGATGCTCACCGTTTCAAATAACATTTAAAATCATGTATAATGTACTTTTATATGGTAAAGTGCGTTATGGACGAGTTTTCGTTTAATACAGATCAATATAGTGCTCAATCAAATCAACGGATCTAGAAAATGTACCGGTGTAGACATGATTCCGCTTATTACAGGTTATTGACAGGTACTACAAGATTAGAACCTTACCCCACTGCATCTTTACGTATATTTTGATTTAAGAGTCTAACAATCACATCACTACTTAATTGTTATCATATTAGTTTTCGTTGATGACTTTGGAAAGATTAGTATTTTGCACACTATTAATTACAGAAAACCTTTGATTAGCGCAGTTAAAAGATTCTCGGGGTTTGTCGAGGGAATAATTGTAATTAATACTCCAAAATATTTAAGTTATTTTTTTTAAAACCTGCTCTACCTTTTCAAATACCGGATATAGGTAAAAGAAATAAAGTAAACAGAAATGTTTTTTCTCTATTATTTATCGACAAGACGCGACTGGCTTATCGTCTATACGACGAATATTCAGGCATCATTTTTCGTCGGGATTAAATTCCCTATAATTATGAAATTTATTTCTTCTTCTTCTTCGTTCACCCGTCTTGTCCCTGACCGGGCATAAGCCTGTGGCTTGTCATTCTTCCAGAATTACTTCTGAGTAACTATGAGCATATTAATTCCCTTTGGGTAGGTTGCTAGTCTCGCCCAAGGTGAAGAAGACTTCTATAACGACAACCACAGATGTTAATGTGGTTGCCGGAGCGAGTAGAGGTGTCTCGACCAGGATTTGAACCTGGAACCCCCTGCGTGGTAAGCAGCGCTCTTACCAACTGGGCTACTACGCTATTGAAATTTATTTAAAAATAGCAATTAAATAAAACGCGAAACGCAAACAATAAGCAAGGTAGACTTTACGATTCAATTGATTATACTTGCCGATTCAAAGGAGGCAGGCAAAATTCTAGTACCCTATTAATTTTGACACATTTCCAGTACGCGCTAGAGTAGATTATTTTATGCACTTTGTAGTATTCTACTTTTCTTCTACCTAGAAACAGTTACTATTCTAGTTTTCGTTTCAGACATGGGTAAATGCTAATATATTCATGTATATCCCTTCTATTTTACTTCTCTTTATATTAAATAAAAATATATTTGAATATTTTGACGGCTACCGCTTTTTAAATATTCTAATTAAATTTTATTAAATCAAAGAATTATAAAGGGATATTTTTATACTTAGAACGGTTGTTAATTTTTTTAGTTCTGAAAAACATAATATGGCGACACTATTATATATTTTTGTTTTATTTACCAAGCAATAAATCTAATGATCAAAGTAATCGATATTAATTAATTAGATTTATACAATTTCATTTCAATTTAATTAGAAATATTAGACTCTAATGCTATTAGAAAAAGAAATAATTTTGCACCAGATCCGCCGAGATTCGATCATCGAACATACTACTGCGCCGCTTGGCTGAACATGTTGTTATATAAATGAACATTTTAGGAATCAATTGAAAAATGGAAAATATCAGGTTTAAAACAGTATTAACTCTATATTGCGTTAATATCAATACTCTTACCTCCCACTTTAAAATAAACTTAAATCAAGCACTTTGTAAAATATTCATCTTTATCAGGAAATCAGTAATAGTTTAAACCATATTTATTTTGTAACCGAAATATCACATTTATATCGCCGTCGAGTAAATATAAAGCTAGTATAAAGATATGTATATTTTTCGAATTCGAAATCATAGATGGAAATGTGAAATGTGAGAAATGTCTGGGAGGACAATGCGGAAACAAAGCCGGTTGGAAATCGTCGGCGGCAATATCGTGTATTGAGATGCATTGTGCGCGGCGGCGGCAGCGACGCTCGCGAACATTGCACAATACGACAATACTATCTAAGCCAACATATTCAGCTGGCGACAAAAGATAATGCTTGCCATTGTAAAGATACACTGAACGCCTCCTGTGAACCCATTCAGTTGGCGGATTGTCTCGTCCGCCATGCCCGACGCGGCGTGCGCGCGAGCATTGCCACCGTCCCACAATGAACCCTTTCACGCGCCACCTCGCATTGTTCCTGCAACACTTCGCCGTGCTTCAGGGGTTGTCTTCCTCCCGCTTGTTCGCCCCGCCGCCAACCTCCCAGCATCCAAACACCAATTGGACACTCTCTCGACGCTTCCACACTCTCGACTTTCACTCAATTCACTCCATTTTCGCACTCGGCGTACTAATGTTCCCGTTTCAATTCCGTTTTGCCATCCCTGGTTAGGGTTGAACCGATGATCGTTTCTTACACTGATTTAGTGCAGAACAATATCGTACTTAATTATTCTCATTCTTAGTCATAGTCTATGGGGGATATAACAAGATGTGATTAAATATATCAATTCATAATAATCTCTTCGCCATTGAGGTTAGAGCAAATTTTTCGAAGAAGTTAAGTCATTCCACTCTAGGAAATGTTTAATTTAGTATTACTGAAGGTATCAAAACTATCAGAGTTTAGATCAAGGAAAGAGACCTCTGAGGAGACTAAAGGAATGGAAAAATGTGGTGTACAAGATCACAGATTAACAAATCATGCTCTCGCTTGT
>JAODAC010000001.1:1030756-1068067 GCA_027575185.1 Mimaenictus wilsoni | reverse complement strand
AGACCTCTGAGGAGACTAAAGGAATGGAAAAATGTGGTGTACAAGATCACAGATTAACAAATCATGCTCTCGCTTGTTCCCGTTTCAATTCCGTTTTGCCAACCCTGTTAGGATTGAACCGATGATCGTTTCTTGCTCTGATTTAGTGAAGAACAATATCCTACTTCATTATTCTCATTCTTAGTCATAGTCTATGGGGGATATAACAAGATGTGATTAAATATATCAATTCATAATAATCTCTTCGCCATTGAGGTTAGAGCAAATTTTTCGAAGAGGTTAAGTCATTCCACTCTAGAAAAGGTTCAATTTATTATTACTGAAGGTATCAAAACTATCAAAGTTTAGATCAACGAAAGAGACCTCTGAGGAGACTAAAGGAATGGAAAAATGTGGTGTGCAAGATCACAGATTAACAAATCATGCTCTCGCTTGTTCCCGTTTCAATTCCGTTTTGCCAACCCTGTTAGGATTGAACCGATGATCGTTTCTTGCTCTGATTTAGTGAAGAACAATATCCTACTGCATTATTCTTATTCTTAGTTATAGTCTATGGAGGATATAACATGATATGATTCAATATATCAATTCCTAATAATCTCTTCGAAGTTGAGATTAGATCATATTTTCCGAAGAGGTTAAGTCATTCCACTCTAGAAAAGGTTCAATTTAGTATTACTGCAAGTTTCAAAACGATCAGAGCTTAAATCAAGAGATCTCAGAGGAGCCTGAAAGAATGGAAAAATATAGAGTACATAATCACAGATTAGGAAATCAGGGTGTCACTTGCTCCAGTTTCAATTATGTTTTCCCTTTCCTTGTCTACTTGGTACGGTAACAGAATATTTTTCAAAAGAGTCTAGGTACCCTACAATAGAAGTCTCACATGAAAATTAACTTAGATAGATAAAAGAAGACTTCTTAGTATCACCGGAAATACCTCGATAAAATGTTTCCAATTAAACTGTTCAGAAAATCAAGGAATCAAGGGTCACAAAAAGTTTTGATGTAAAAGTATTTGATTTTCTTTTAATAATTAATTCCCATCAATGTACTACATTATTAATTATTCATAACGTCATATTCACTTTTGAAATTGTTACAGAGCCCTACACATGAAGGAACACCCTGATTACAAATATCGCCCACGACGAAAACCAAAACCATTGATGAAGAAAGAACAGAAGTTCACTTTTCCGATGTCGCATATCCAGCACCACACAAGCGAGACAACATTACCGAGATCGTTAATGCCGCCAATTAGCGGTGCGTCCGCAATGCCCTCATTGCTGGACTCTGCCGATCAACTGAAGCTCCACCATCGGAACATGTTCCCGACACTGCCCTACCTTTACCCGTTCCGACATCCTGACGAAAAGTTCGCCGAGATCGCCCTCTTCAATCACTTCTACCAGCCGTCGCTTACCAACTGGCCAATCAGCAGCCTAGCCAACATCGGCGCATCCACGACATGCAACATCTGCCCACCGCCGACAGTCTCAGCGGCGGCAGCAGCAGCAGCAGCCGCTTCAGCAGCCGCCGCCAGCGCCTTCCCAACCACCGCGCGCACTCCCAGTCCGGAACCGCTAAAGCGACCCATCTGCGTGATCATGAAGAGCGACGACTTCCGCGAGACGGCCACCGGTGGAGGTGTGCGCGAACACGTCATATGAAAACCATTGCCGGTTCTACCCGCCGAAGGGCGGATGAACCTGGGCACCTGGTGGAATGACATCGCTAGTCTGGCGACGTCCAGCTGCGTTAATAACTCATCTGCTGAGCATTCCTCTAAGGATGTGGAGAAATCAAAGAGTCCCCTTATTGTTGAGGTTAACGACATCCCATAGAGTTAACCTAAAAGACTACTTACAAATAACCTAGATAAAATAAAGAAACTAATAAGTAAAAACGAAACGAACGTTGCTAAAATCTAAAATTAAACATTAAAAACTACTTAAAACCAAAATAAGTGAAAACGTTAGTGCAATTTTGTATATGATTAATTGTAATAATTTTTAATTCCAAAACAAATAGTTAATGTTTTCGTCTGTAATATATTGTATAGAATTTAGAGGATTTCGTGTAAAAAATGAAATATTTTGTTATTTGTTTTCTTAGTTAAAAATAAAACATTAAATAAACGATTATAACATAAAATAATCATTTTACTATAAAACTATTGAATGATAGATGGCGTTACTTTTTTTAAACAAGCACTACTATTGATTTCAGCATTCGTTTTTGTGATTAATACCCAATATGAATCCGACTGGACAGTTTGGAGATTTTTATGACCATTAAGTAAACAATTATAACATAAAATAAAAATGTGACTATATAACTCTTGAAGTGTAGATGACGTTATTTTTTTTAAAACAACCATTGCTACTGATTTCGGCATTCATTTTTTAGTGTGAACCGAATACGATTACGAGTGATCAATTTTAGGTCCTTCATGATCATTAAACAAACGATTATTACATAAAATAAACATTTTACTATATAACTATTCACCGGCAGATGACGTTATTTTTTTATTCAAGCATTGCTATTGATTTCAGCAATCATTTTTCTGTGTGAAACCGAATGCGAATACGAGTGGTCAGTTTGGGGATTTTTATGACCGATAGCCATCTTGTATTTCCTGTCTTCGCCTTGACCACACCAGAAATAGGTATGTTTATCTAAATAGTCTCCTCCACCGCTACCGCGCACATAAATAAATTCCCGCCCCCACGCTGGGTTGGAAGAAATATTGTTTTGGGACCGTAAATCAGAAATTCAATTTTTGGAATCGTCTTTCTCGCACGCTCGCCACTTCCACTCCAACTATACATATTTCTATTCAACTGCTGATAGTGAGCATCAATATGAATGTCTTCGAGTGTAAATATAAGGTATCAATACACGTTATTTCAATATTTATACAAATTGTCGCGATAGAAAGGTAAAAAAGTCGAGTTTGTCGAGTGTGACACCCGAGAACAATAAGCAGATGGAAAATGAAAATTGATCCCGAAAAATATGCCAGGGGGAGTCGATGTGTTAAGCGCCTGTGTTCAATCTGTGTGTTTTTTGATTAGATTGTATTTGTCAATACGAAGATATATGTAGCGCAAACAAGAAGCACAATGTCGCACACAATATGACGAGTGGATGTGTGATAATGCGCTGGGTGTGAATTAAAATTCGATTAACACTCGAATGCATTGAGCGCGGATACAAAACGCGCACAATTGGATTATTTTTGCGCGCGCGCACGTATCACATACGCGGTGCGACACATCCGCGTTTTTCGGCTCTTCTTTTGTGCGGCAAAGAAAAGCCCTTCATTGTCAGTTTGCACTTGGGTACATTTCAATATTGCGAGCACAATACTTTTTTCCTTCTGATATTAAAGTAGAGAGCGTTAAAAACGAATTGTAGAAATTCTTTAACATTGCGTGATTTAATATTAAATTGGTTTAAGTTTGTTAATTTGGAGTTAGGTGAATATTCAATTGAGATTGTATTAGAAAACAAACAAAATATGTGCTCTGTTTAGAGTAAACGACATCTAATGATTGAGCCAATAGCCAGGGACATTTTGCTCAGAATCACCTTCTATTATTCGCATAATCCGAATAAGATGTACGAAGTGTTTTGTAAACATTGTAGTTTCCTAAATCGCTTAACGTAAATATCCAGATCTGAACTTCCGTTGAAGTGCTGGGTATTCTTAAATATTATATGATGCAACATACTTATAAAAAATCCGAACAACCTCCGTTTCGTTCTATATGCACCGCAATTAGTACTGCAAACACACTTGCTATCCAATACCTGCCCTGACCTGCTTCGGTTCCAGACTCTACTCTAAGGCTAAATTAGGACTAAATATTTTAATGAACAGAAGTTTTCTGTATTACGTGAACTTTCTGTATCATGTGAACTTTCCTTGAACTGCTGTATACTTTTAAATATTACATGTTACCCCATACCTATAAAGAATCCCAATAATCTTTGCTTTGTTCTGGGGGATGTGTTGTACCACAATACCTGAAATGAAATAAGATAAAGATATAACGAGGAGATTCAGGCGGAGGCGGCAACTGGGGACGATCGGCTCGCGCTGGTCGACGTAGCAGGCAGGTTAAAGTGAGCCTCGCTGGTGACGACGGCCGGTGGCGATAGCTTGCTGTTGGTGTACTTCGGTGTCGAACTGACTAGGACTGAGTGAAGACTGACTGACGACTGAATGACTGTGGAATCGTTGATGGAGCCTCCAGGTGAAGACGGCTGGCTGCGGAAGATGGTGTCGCAGGAGATGACAGCTTGTCGATGCCGGAGTCTTGGATTGACCGACTTTTGGTGACGAATTGTCGACTACATATACTAGTGCTGACGCGACCATTTTTTGTTTACTGCGGATCACATACGTCGCGATCGCGCCATGTCGATTTTGACGTGTCAGCATTCTCGATGTTTAGTCTCGAATCGATTAAGACTTCGGCGGATTCTGATTAACAATAAGTGCTGATTAAAGTTTGTTGATCCGGATGGTGATTAAGGTATGTTGCTGTTTATACTTGTTTGTGCAGCAATGGATTGACCGCCACAGTTAAAAAATATAAAGATTTTCTAAAAATTGAAATAAGCTTTCTAGCATGTTCAGTTTTGATTAAGTTGAATACAATATTAAACGATCTTAATGCGATTCAGCTACGAGATAATTACTCGTCGCGCTCTTATTACTCGCTTGCCACCGGCGCTCACAAATTGCAAACACAAGCAGCGCAACGCTACTGATCAGATAAATTATAACGAGCCCGCGTGTGAATATGGTGAATATGAAAACTTAATAAGGAAGGCATTACTCATCAATGCGCGAGGAATTCCTACAGCCTTGGAAAACTTTGCAAACAACTCCAGCCGGCATCCGCCACTCTCTCGCGCCTTGCACCCGTTAAATTACGCACCGCCTTCCGGGATGATGTAATGACGTAATTAAACACTAGAAAACAACATCGGGGTGCTTGGCGTGTGTTCTTCGCGTCTTCCAAAGTCTTCACGTTGAGCCAGATTAATGCGCATGATAGGCGACCAATTATACAGTCTGCATATAGCTATAGTTGCATAGGTTGTTCCAAAATAACAAGTGCTTATACTAGTAGGCTACCAGCAAGTTAGCTAGTATAAATTGTAAGAAATTGCTCAACTTTAGATGTTTTAATGATAATTACTCCGCCGCTTTGCGGTAGGATACTATCGCTGTCTCTTTGACGAATCTTCCTAGTCCAAACTTTGGCTAAAACCCTTTAATATATTCAGAAGGAAACTGAAGGAAATGAATAAAGTTTTAGGCAATCATTTTCAGCATTTGTAGAGAATGTAAAATGCAGTCGGACACAATGTTCGCTTCGGTTGCGTAGTAAAAACTCGTTTTTATGGTTGTAAAACTACGCTAGTAGAAGGGATGGGAGGAAGGATGGTACTTGAAACAGTAAATATTCCAATCGCAAATTAATCCGTAGTTATCGCCGCATTTTACAAACGAGTGCACAAATCGGTGAAACGGTAAATGAAAGAGCGCGAAGCAACAGTGAAACAGTAAAATCCCAGCGTACTGTTTTCGAAGCAGGGCAGGGCGATGGGTACTTAACGCAACCCTCGTTTCTCGCTTGCGAACAGTATACGTGTACCTACAACACATTGTAAGTTAATATATTCAATAGCAACAGCACCCCTTCGCTAGCATTGAGGAAGATGCAAGAGTTGCCCAGCGCGTGCAAATTGATTACACTCCTCTTCACCGCCCGTCTGCACTCCTCCACCGACATCCACTGTTCAGTATGGCTGTGGAAAAAAAATTAAACACGGTTTATTCCACTTACCGTTGAAGTGTAGTAAGTACACACTCTAAAGCTAAATTGCGCAAAATTTCAAATATTACAATCATATTTTGAAGACCACCCTATGTATCTATTCATGTAATCATTAAAGGATTGATTCATAACAAAAGGATCGAGTGAATGAAGTATGGTTATTGTAAAAATAAGGACTTCGAAAAGAGGGATAATCAGAGAAGTTAAGGTATCTGGGGTATCAAAATTTGGGAAATGAGGAGATGCTAGTAGACAGATCAGAATCGGAAAGAAAAAGGAAGCGGAAAAGGGGTGTGAGAATATTATTCACGGGCGAGTTGGTCAATTCCGAGCACGTTCCCAGGTTCAATCAGACGCACAAAGGCTTACATTCGTGCTTGATTGAACTGAATATGAAATTGTATCAATGTGACTATGATAGTAAGTATTTCAATAGTTCTTAGTTCACAATTATATATATTCTATTACGAAATGACGAGTGAGCTTTTGATGACTGAAGTAAAACTAAATAAATTCTTATTGTTTAATCATTATTTTCTTTATTAGATATATCATTAATTGCTGGGATTGATTGTAAGACAAAAGACTTATGGTTTGTACAATAATGATAAATTGATCGCAATGCATTCAAATGTCGGAATGTCTATTGTCTTCTGGCCCTATGAACAGTCCGTCAATGCTGGTTAAAATATGATAGTGAAACTTTTAGTAAATATAGAAAAGGGGTGTGAGGAGAGTCCAATCTCATTTATTAGCGAGTAACTGGTAAGGTTTATCTATTATCTATTAACAATGCCAATCATCTAGGTTGGCTAGACAGTTGGGAGTTTCTATGGGTACATCACAGTTGATTCTCCTTTGATATTCGTAAACAACTTCATTGACCTCGAGATTTATGGAATGTCATAGCACATCCTGATACAAATGGAAAATGATTTCACATTGCCTTTAATGTTTTATTATTAGTAATGACAATTGCAGTTGTTCTACGTTGTGCGCACTCAACGAAAGACGTAAGACGTGCAGCCCCGAAGCAACATTTGCGCGATTTGTCCTTTAATTTCGGACAAGCCCTTAAAGGTTAAATTAAAAAGTACAAAAATACAAAATGGCCCATCTCTCAAGTTGAAACATTAGTCACATTAAAACAAAACAAAAGTTCAAATAGGATTGTTAGTTTCTGATCTATACGCCGCCTAAAATCGGTTCATATTCACCAATTTACTTCCTTGACTTTGGCGCGTATAGAAAGCTTTATTTAGAATTAAGATCAAAATTTCATAGTGCCCTGTAATGTGTATTTATACATGTGCGTAGTATTTATTATGTCTCTTTATCGCCCGCAGTGAGCACGTGTTGGGCCACGCTTCGGCAATAAATTGCACGCGCGTAAAGGCGCTTTTATTTATTCACCGTCGCCTTGTGGTGGATGCTGCCTTTCGCGACGACGCGTGGATGCGTTCCGATAGCGTCACGACGCGTCGCAGTCGCCGACGAAAATTAGCAGCACAATACCACTGTCATACCACCACCATCCAACCATCCACCCACGACTCCCTTCGCCATGCAGTTGTCATGCGTACCAGTACGTGCCACCAGTTTCACCAGTCGAGTCCCACCGGCGCATTCACCATTTCTTATTACAAACAGGGACAAGCATTACAAATAAGTAGATATTTTTATGGCTTTGTGTGTGGCTTTATGGCTTGACTTATGAATGCAAAAAATAAGAATGGGATCCTTTTTCATGAGAATTATTACCTAAATATGGAGTGTTTAATTCGTGAACCTAGTTTTTTTTTTATATCCGCGTTTGACTTGGGCAGTAAACTGTTGAATGCGAGCCGAATTTAGGCAGCGTATAGCGCAGAAACTAATAATCCGATTTTATATTATATGTAAATAAAAAATTATATTATAGATAATATTTTTGCCCGTTCGGGTAGCTTAGTAGGTGGCACCTTGGCGTATCATGCCAGCAGACGAGGTTCGAATCCTCGGGGCGGGCATCACGCAGTGTGATTATTTTTCGCGCAACAACTTCACACACTCACCCACGCACACACACACATATATATGCCAACATACACCCACAAACATACTACTTCAACTTCAAACACAACATCCAACTTCAAACATTCAACTTCACACTCTACTGACACCTGAAATTCACCGCGAGAACTACTCTCAACCACAACAACAACATATACATCAACAACTCAACAATCAATTGTATAAACACAAAACAAAAAAAAACATACTTTTAAATAACAACAATACAAAAAAAAACATACAAATAAAAATAAAATAAAACATATCCACGTCGGAAAGACCCACAGAGGTCGATAGACATTAAAATATGTGATATTATTATAATATTTTAAACGTGGCTCTTTTTAATTTAAGTTCTTTTTAATTTAACTTTTTGAGGATTTTTTTAAAATTTCGTTGGCGTTTTCTTGCACCGTGCAAACGTTGCGCTTTCGCAAAACGGCGCGACGAGTATCAGTTGCGATAAAATGTTATTTTCCAATACCGTGAATAATAATAACACATTAAAAGAAATAAGAATCATGTTCCTTTAGCATCAAGTTGTGCTATGATATTTTATAAAACTCGAGGTGGAACATTCAATGAAGTTGTTTAGGAATCTCAAAGATTTATGCATTTTCATACGATAAATAAATTTTCAACATGTTTTATTTATATTATATAAGCAATATTATATTATTATATGCAAGGGATTAATTAAACCAATATCCATTATAACAAAAATTAAATATTCACCGAATACGTGAATATTTAATAACAAAATAAAATGCATGTATATTATACGATTATAATATTCATATTATTAGTTTTAAGCGAAATTTTAATTTAAAATAATTTCTTATCGTTGATTCTCAAATGTAAAGAGTTAATTTTCCATCTTGGACGAAACAGTGCATATTTACGCGGGAGGTGGTCGTGGTTGGCATCAGTGTGGTGATGGTGGTGGTGGCTGTACGGTGTTTGTGGAGCTAAACGAGCGTGAGCGCCGCCGTCTGTATCACAGCGCCCGCCTCCACCGCCGCACCGCCCCCTTGCCGCCCGTACCACCACCGCCACCAGACCGCTCGCGATGATAACGCCCCAGCATAATAGGATTTACTATACGTAACATAATGGTCCATTCTGCGCCCGTTTTCTTATTCTTTCTCGCGATAAAACGCTGAAATACTCTGCGCGATATCTACTTATCAGTGTTGCCGCAGCGCGACACAGGAAATGAACGAACCTGCTTGATAACGACACTCGGTTTGCCGCCACCCGCCGCCCGCCGGCGTAAAACACATACACACACATAGCTCCGGCACAAAGATATAGGATACAAACAAGGAAAGCGAGCTGCAATTGTGGTAAGAAAACGCAACGAGAAGTCGACGATGGTGGCGACAGTGTGGGGCGGCAGCGGGCGGTTGTTGGAAGAGGTGAGAAAGGAAGCGCGCGCAGAAAGAAGACGACGTTTATACCCAACCGCACAATGCCGACGAACAACGGTGGAATTCTTCTGCACCCGTTCGCCGCCATAATGTTATCTATTATCACGCGGTGAGAAGTGGTTTTTAACGTGAGCGCGGAGGGTTGCGGTAACTTCCAACTCGGATCGTGCGAAGTAAAAGCGACCAATGAGGCACTGTCGAACGGTCATCATACGAAAATGAAAATCCACAATCAGAGGGGACATAGATGAGTCTTTCAATCGTATTTTTTTGTCTGATTGTTACTTATTCAAAGAGCGCTGATTGTTAATTGAATTGTCTTCCAACGGAAGTGTCTACTATTACAATATGTAGTTTGCTAGTCTGGGACTATTCAATCAGCAAGTGTATTTGAAGAATCTAATTATAATGTAGATGAACACATTTGAAATATAGAATGTTTCTAACGTGGACATGTTACTGAGTAATCTTGAAAAACAATCTCCTGGGAAAAATAAAAATATCAATTAAAAGTATCAAAAGAATTGTATTTTTGGTCCTTGGACCTGGCCATCGACCTTACTGGTCCTATTATTGGAATTTTTGTTGTATCATGTGTATTGCTTGTTATGGGTTGCGCACATTTGCGATTGTTGATTTTGAGTGTTAATTGAAGAGTGGTTGATTTATGTTGTGTGTGGATTTAATGTGAATTTTTTGTGAGTTGTAATTGTGAATAATGAGTGCCTATCCCGGGGACTCGAACCCCGTTCGTCTGCACAGTAGACCGAAGCACTACCAATTGTGTTGCCCAAGTGGGTAAAGTAATATCATTTATTAGATAAATATTTTGTTCAAGTCAGGATCTCTTTCGGTGTGAATTCTTTATTATTGACGCAGTATTGATACAGTACCGGCGCATAGAGTTAGTTCTGATGATAAAATTATTAAAACTATTTTTCGAAAAGTTCTTGCATTTCTTTGTCGGTTATTTTAATTTACTTTTCAAATACACTTTTTCATTCTTTGTTTAATCCTAGTACTTAATGAAAAAAATATTGCAACTGAAATATTTAAATGTAAAACATGTTAACTAAGGAGCTCTTCAAATATTGCTATAAAAACAAAAATGCTATTTACTATTATTTCAAAGAAATATAAATATATTCTCCTATGATTATACGCTATCTGCACACACGACGAACACTGAATAGAATGCAAATTGAAATAAATCTAAAGATAAAACCCTATAAATGTCTCTATTATGCGGCACGCTTTTGGCCAAATAGAATGATTCGTAGGGCGGGATGAGAGGCTCGTGCATCCCTTGTGCATCTACATCTCGATGCAAGCCTCCCTTTCCGCCCTTCATCGTCACGGAGTCCTCGTCGTGTATTCCGATTTCAATAGTCCGATAATGCGACGACGTGTGCATGTCTCATATAGGGATGCTGCAATCTGCAACACTCCAACCCCAAATCCAAACTTTTTCCACCCTCGGTGTTGGCGACTAATTGAAACTACTTCTACTTCTGTTGCTCTACAAATTCACTTATCGAAGAAAAACAAAACAATGGTTTATCAAACGTGAACGTGAAACTGGGAGATGTCCTTCGAGTTGTTAGTTTCAGCGTCAGTTGTGAATAAGAGAGTCTAATATTTGAATATACAGTAATGCCAAAAAGTTTTCTATTACTCTATTTTGCAATTGAAATTGTCTTTTTCTACTGCTGCTGTATTATATACACATTTCAGTATCGATTTGGATTAAGAAATAGGATATATATCCTACGAGTGTTGATATCCGTACTGGTGGAACACGTAACCTTGGCAAATACAGTAAGGAAATATGCTCATAGTACCACAGTGGCTGCATTTTCCGCTTTGGCATCATGTAATTTTTGACCGCAGATACGCCGCTGACAGGAAACAAATCTACTGCTTATTATTTTTCAACATAATTGTCATAGAAAAAGTACAGTGTACAAGTCGCATGAAATTCTCCTCATTTCTCAAAATTACAATCATTCCATACTCGCTGTACAACGTACTATTTCAAAGAAAAACAAAGATAATTCTAACACGAAAATGAAGCTGGAAAATCTATTGCGACGTTATTACCTTCGCGTGACAATAATTAACGGATTGATTGCGTTTTCAACGAGTTCCAACGATGGAAAGCTCGACAAACGCTCTTTACGTTTGATATTCGTCCGCTCCGGCGCGACGCACCGTGTATAAATAGTGATTTTGCAAGGTTTTAAAAGTTTTAATTCCGGTGTACGGTGTGGTGGCGCAACGCGTACTTTTTAATTTGTTGATTCGCGCGCGGATAATGGCCGTTAATAGGAATAAATATTTGGTTGATTTTTGGAATGGAAGCCCCCGCGGTGAAAACGTCGGCGAATTCAGCGTTCAAAAACTCAAACATGTTTCAATTTAGAGCAGATCAATTTAAGCGCGCTGCTGCAGCACTTGAAAAACATTTTTAATTATCCGTCGTGCAATGCGCGCCGAACTTTTTTGCGCAATAATTACACAATCCACCATTCTCCCCAATCACACCAATGCCGCATTTCACCAATGGTGAAAGCTATACGTGTATTTAATTCCGCGTGTAAATATTCATGCAGCGTAATCTAAAGCTGTAATTTACTTGATTGTGCGCGCGAAATCGCACTCGGGAGAAAGAGTGCGGCGTTGATGAAAAGTTAAGATGAGTCGCTATCAAATGCTAATGCATAAAGTTTTTTTCAATTGATGCGCAACGAATGGGCGAAAGAAAGTTGTCGCGGCGCGGCGTGCGCGCGCTAGCAATATTTCAATATTTATGTTTTCTTACGCCCTCTTAGAATTAGACGGGTATTGAAGACGGATGAGAAGAATGCCGTCGCAATTGCCGTATTGCGATTTTTACGCAGTCATTTGCGACGTTTTCCGTCGGCGTGACGGCTAATTGTATGCAGCGAACAAAACGCCAACAAAATGTTGGCGCTCACTGAATGCCCGCCAAAGTAGCGCAAAAATTTTGTTGGTTGCTGAATTTCGCTCTTTCGCGTCGAGGTTTTTTTCCTGTCCTCTCCCGTTTCCCACTTGCTTTTAATTTTCCCTTATGCACGCGTAACAAAATTTTGCAATTTTCCACTCGTAATCGAGTTTTATCAACAGGCTCATCACGCAAGGCGACAAAAGTTTTTTTTCATGTTCATTGAATCACACAATGAATGCTGGTAATGATCAGGAAAATGAGTTCTTAGTTCAGAGTTTCATTTTGGAGTAGATGCAAGTTGTCAAAAACTCTATATTTAAAATTTTCATGTTTTCATTTCTTAAGGAATTTTTAAGGTATTATATAGACAGTTCTAATTTACATTAGATTAAATGATGGTAGATTAGTTTATGCTAGATTAAGAGTTTTTTATTCAATTTGAGAAAGTTTTAGTTAGTATTTTCATCTTTATTTATTTTTCGCACTTACCTTTTGATATAAACAAAAATAAAAATTCAATTTATTTT
This sequence comes from Mimaenictus wilsoni, assembly GCA_027575185.1. Taxonomy (NCBI): domain Eukaryota; kingdom Metazoa; phylum Arthropoda; class Insecta; order Coleoptera; family Staphylinidae; genus Mimaenictus; species Mimaenictus wilsoni. Next base: position 1,055,226 of record JAODAC010000001.1, on the reverse strand, counting down.
GCTTATATATCGGTTGACTGTTTAGATTACGGAGTGTCACCTCCTCAAGGGAGATAGAAGGTTGGAGGCGGCAATTTTCCACAACTAACTTTGTTACCTTACAGATGGCCGAGTTCTAATCGGTTGCATGGAACAATTTCGTAGCTGACGCATTTGTCGCCTTAACCTAACCTGTTTATCCTAAACTATATGCGCCAAAACATATAGATCATAACAGTGTTTCTAAACATGTTTTGGTTGCGGCATACTTTTAACGATTTGCCTGCATAAAATTTACAAATTGGACCATTTCCAAATTTGACCATTTGTTTGCATTAGACACAACTAGTAACAGAGGGGTCCCCCTTGCACAAATACACTATTATATAGTGGAACCTGTCATATGCGGAACAACAGAAAATTTTGCAGGTCCGTAGCTTTACGTGACTTATTCAATGTAAATTGTCCTTTATTACATGGAATCTGTCCAACGTGGAAACGCATTGAAATATTTTATTAGGTGCGTTACCATATATGCCGAAGAGTAGCCCGAGCCACCCTCCGCCCAGGGAATGTTATATTTTTTGTAAATATAACACATAATATCACATAATTCAGCAAATCTCAAGAATATATTTAAAACCCAATTTGAACGTATCAAATGCGTTTTTTATTGTTATTTCAACTCGTATATTCAAATTAAATGTCAAGCGGAAATAACAATAATCCAATAAAGGGTATACGTTGCAGTAATGCTGCTGCCAACATGATGATCGCCGCCCAACCGTTAAGAATTACAATCACCCATCGCACAACACGAACACCAAGAGCGTGTTGAGCGCATTTTAAAGGCGTTTCTTCACGATGCCTCAACGCAAACGCCGTTAAACGCTAGCGCAAACACCTCATAAAAACCTGGCAAAACATTCCCAGCGCGCATGTATTTCACACGTTTTGTGTATATGTGGTGTGCGCCACCACCGCACCCCGGTTACGCCACCGCCATTTAAATTAGTGAAAATTGACGGAAAATTGCTCACCGCCACCGCGACGACGCGCTCAATGTTCTATGCGCCTCCAACCGCCGACACCCTACCGCATGCTGGCGAAAATGGGAATTGATTCGAAACACAACCAAACCGACGAACAACTAGCAAACGACTAACACATTGACAAAATCCTCCACAGAACATTGTTTCAAACAAACGCAAATTGACATGTTGTCTTGTGAAATCAAGCTTGGCTTCTTATGTTTGTTAAGTATCTAGATAAAATTTATATTGATGAAAAATAACGTTTATTGCTCTTGCTTCCATTCTCACATAGGCGCATGTTTTACTGCAGAATGGTACTTTACAAGTGTGTAAAGTTACATTTAGCGGTGTATGTTGGAGGTGTTAATAGCTCTGGGGTCATTTGTACGCCGCCTAATTGAGCATGATATCGGCAGCCTGGTGTCGTTGGTGTGGTGCTTTGTGCGCCTGACAACGCGACAACACGCGACACAACAACGTCACCAGGGGTGTCGCAAAACAGTCGACAATTGAGATTCGCACAGCAGCACAACGGGCAGGAATCACGCCCAATCGATATTCACATTACCATCGCCAATCATAATATTATTATCACTCAATCTCATTTCCAATCATTACGTATATAAAATATTCTATCTTACTCCACCTTAGATTAAGACGACCTTACCTGGTCAGTACCACATAGTGGTAAAAAGTGGAATTAAAATATGAAATTCAAACTTTGTTTTATTTAGTTTAATCTATAAGAAATCTGACCTGAAGCAATGAGTTTTCCGAAAATGAGTAGTCTTAAAGTTTACATTTTTTACATTATCAACAATATTTTTTTATTATATACTAGCTTAATTATTTCAGTCTTGGTTATAAGGTTGTATGAAAATGTCTCTTACTTCCGATAGAAGATGTCTTACTCTCATATAAAAACGATTTAGGTTATAATAATAAAAGGAGGTGCGCTCTTACCAAAATCCACCTTATATTTCGTAACATCGCACCGGTTTAAATCTAACACGTAAAAATACCAACACTAAAATTCATTAAAGTTCGCATTTCGCAAAGAAGCCCTTTCACTCCTTTGATTCGCCGCAAACCAATGGGGTTCGCGCGTCCAAAAACCGGGGAAACCCATGCGGGCGCGCGCGGAGGAAAAGTGGAAAGCAAACTCCTTTTCAAGCCGGCCATTCGAAATCGGCAAACCGGAAAATGTAAATACATTGGAGATTTATTATTTGAACGATATTAAATCCGGAAACGCTTTTGCATGTACTTTGTAATTCGTCTTTTCAGAATAGAGTGCCCCGCACAAAGGTGGCGCAGGTTTTCGCAGCGCACCACGAAAGGGTGAATGTGTACGAATTCATCAAAAGAATCAAGTTATTACTTATCACGCTCATTAAATCGCCACAGAGCGTTCGTTGGGTCCGTAGCGGGCATTTAATTGATTTTCCTTTCTCCGCGTACGATCCATGTGTATCTTTAATTCGTGCTAGAAATTGTGGAATTGATATGAGTTCGTTCTGTTGTCATACAGTTTGGTGATAAATTGTATTATGTGCGAATAAAAGGAGGGCATAATCGTACGCTAGTGCTGCTGTCGGTGGATAATGAAAAGTAAGCATTTGTCCAGTTTCGTACATTCGCCCGAGTTTTCCGTTGATTTTCCATTACACGTCAAGTTGGCCTGCATTTTCAAGTGTTTGTATTTGTTTTCGGTATGTAGTTTTATTATTTTCCCAATACATATACATTGTTGCAATAATATTTATACAAGATATTTCAAATTTTCAGTTTGTAAGTTTTGGTTGGTACTATGCTAAAGTAGCCTTCTGCTTTCCGGATTTAAGGGAATCCAGGATATCGCTTTTACCTTGGAATTTTTGATAACTGTAAATATGGAAAAATAAAATAGTATCAGTACAAACGTCGAAAATTAAAAAAAAATACAAATTAAGAGAAATATGTATAGAAATAAATGAATACTATAAATATACCACAGTTATTTTAATATTTTACAATTTTACGTAAATTAATTTTAGATGCCGTGATATAAGAATTAATTAATTTTTTTATCAATAATTTGGGAATTGATCAACGTCAAAACTTTTACGAGTTAAAAATTAAAAGAAAACAGGATTGAAACCCCCCCCCTCGAGTAATGTCGGAAAATCAGACTGTCGAACAAATAATATAAATAATACAATATTAAAGAACAAATAAAAAGAAGAATAAAAAATAACTTACATTCTTTCATATTTCGCCCTTTCATCACGAGTCAAAGAAGGTCTCGTAGTAGTAATCGCTTTCTTCAAATGTACTTCAGTAATCAATTGTGATCCGGCATCGTTTTTCACCTGTAAACATTTGTAACGCAAATACAACAATGATTAAAACACGTGGCCGTAATAAATAACAACGCCGGAAAGGTTTGTTTCTCTCTTCGGCTTTTAATTAGCAAACCAGCAATAGTCGCGAATTAATTTCAATTTTCACGTGAAAGCCTAGAATGCTAACACACAATTGTCAGCCGCAGGTAATTGAACGCGGCGCCAATCTGGCAGCTTGATTGCAAAAATGAAATTTACGTTTACAAGTCGTCGCGTTTCTCGTTACAAAGTAATCAAGATAATGCGATGGCGGGTGGCGGCTGCTGCGGTTTGCGCGTTGGCAGAATGATATTGTTATCGAGCAAAAGCGCCTCGAGTAGTTAGCGCTCGTGGATGGAGGCGGCAACGATGGCTGGTTATGGTGGTGGCGGCGGCGGGAGGTGAGATGAGCAGCAAGTGTGGCGGATGGCAGAGATTGAGAAGGGGCCGGGAGTGGCGAAGACGGTAAACTTAGTAAACTTATTGTGTGGATTCACGCGTATCGCCTTAATGCGATGCATCGCCGCCACTACCTCATGCACCTCTCATCGTCACACCGCTATGCATACGATCTGTAAACCGCCCTCTCTTATCCATACCAGTGGCGGCACGTTTGTAAAGGCTAAGCCACACGTAGAACAAGAATAGACAAAACATTTTATAATCAATTCCCAAAATGTCCGGGGGAATCAATTTATTCGGTAAATATGCGTCTTGATTAATGTTTCTCCCTGAATAAGAGACTTCTAACTCTGAGAAAATATATTAACGAGAAGACACTGGTATCCAGCCAGTTGTGAAACAGCTCAATATATCTACAACGCCCTCGAAATACTAATCTCTTAATTACAACGCAACACACGAGGTTTATCAGAAATCGTGGCGCAATTCGCTAATCAACATCTCAATCGCGGAAATGAATACCAATGATAAATGTCTCTCCTCACCAAGAGTTGGTACTTACATTATGCGCTGATTCACCTTCCAGCAAATGCTCCACGGAGTTTAATTGTGCCGTGTACAACACGGCTTGTAAATCAGCTCCTGAGAAACCCTCGGTTTGCTCCACGATTCGCTGCAGTTGAATATCCTTCGAAAGATTAAGCTTCTTCGATAATGACTTAAGTATCGCAAGTCGGGAATCGCTGTTGGGCATTGCGCAGAGAATTTGCCGATCCAGGCGTCCAGGTCGTAATAATGCCGGATCGAGGAGATCAGGACGTGAAGTAGCTGCCAGAACACAAACACCGTTCAGTGATTCTACACCATCAAGTTGGGTTAGGAACTGATTTACAACGCGATCTGTTACTCCTGTATTGTCATGACCACGTCTGAGAAACATAGAAAGAGTAAAATTTACGATATAGTGTTGACATCAGTAAAAATGCTTCATTCTTACCTCGGTGCTAAACTATCAAATTCATCAAAGAATAAAATGCAAGGCTTGGCACTCTGCGCTCTGAAATCGAAACAGTTATTATGGATATTTTCTAGTGAATGTAACAAAAGCATACTTTTGAAAAACATCCCGCACGGCTTGCTCACTTGCACCAATATATTTCGACAGCAGTTCAGGTCCCTTAACAGAGATCAATCTAAGATTGCATTGTTTGGCAGCTGCACCGGCTAGAATTGTTTTTCCGGTACCTGGAGGTCCGTATAGTAGTACACCTGATTGCAATCTCAATGGAGAATTTGAGAAAATGTGAGAATACTTGAAAGAAAAAAGGTAGTAATAGTAAAAAAACGTGTGGTAGTCAGAGAAATAGTAAAAATTAATGAAATCCTTATAATATATAATCAAAAATATCGAAACTGAATATATTCATAAACGCCTTGAAAAGATGATAACAGATGGCGTCGGCAGTGTTTTCGATACTTTCGGTATCATTAAGTATTGATACTCTCTCACCTGTAATTTGATATCCGTTTACATTTCGATACTTTTGATACCAAAACTTCCCGTACCAATAATAAGAACAACAATAAGAAAACAAAATTACCTGAGCTGGCCAAAGCATTGTCTCAACTAAAATCTTCTTAACATGATCCAAACCACCAATATCGGAGAAATCTCGATCACCAGGTGAATGCAATTGGACATCTCGCAAAGACAAAGTCGATGTATTGCTCAGAGCAACTTCACAATGTTCATCTTTTATAACCAATTCACTACTGTTTAAACTTTTCTGCGTATTATTATACTGCTGCTTATATACTTCGAAAATGATTTTATCTACAAGATCAGCAAGATCCTGAATGAGAAATCCCTCAGTTTTAAGCCCTAGATAATTAAAATCAATCGCGGCAAAGTTGGTCTCCTTTTTCTCCAAGAGATGTTTTAATATCGCTATTCGATCGACCTAAAATTAAAAATGTAATTTTTGTTCGAACTAATGATTTTAAATGTACTTTTGTAAGTTCATTAATACTGTAGGTGTTTTTGAACAAATGCATTCCTCTTGAGCTGTAAATATTTTGATTTAATTTTGCCATGGATTCGGTTGTAGCGAAGAGAGATATTCGATTATTTTTCGTAAGATGTAATAATTCTTCTGATACCATCTCACTTACTCTAAAATGTTTTAATTCATTGAAAATGATGAAACAGTGATTGTTTTGTTGGCTTTGGTTGAATTTGATTAGGTTGGACATGTTTGGATGGTACGTTCAGGGACAGTTAAGATAATTTAGATCAGAGATAAGCAACCTTTTTCATCAGCAAGCCTGAGCATGCGTTGTAACACATGAAGGTCCCCTTTAAGCGTTACCCAAGTTTATGTCCAACGGTCATCCATCGTAAGATCAATCGTCGTTTTCAATCGTCTACTTCTCCCAATACATATACAAACATGCATTATCATATCCAGCGGTCCTCGACAGAATGCTTTACGAACCGCGCAAATATGTTCGAAGGTTGCTCAACCCTGAAGTAAATTATTGTAGGTAACGTTTGAGTAGTTAGGGTTAATTTTGGGGTAGTTTAGTTGGGATAGTTTGGATTGAATTCGGTTAGGATACGAGATGTTTGTCCCGATTCCACTCTAACATTAACTACTTTATATTAATTCTAATTAAGTTAAGTAATTGATTCAAAGGTTTCATGAAGCAATGAAACTGAAATTGATATGAAATTGAATGTCTTACCCCTAAAAAGTTAAAACTTACTTATTAAAATGTAAATTTTCTTGAGAAGGTTGCTCTCCCTCAGTAACCTTCTCACAAATCACATGTAGATCATCTAAAATCAACACAGCCGGCTGATAATACACCAACTTAAGAAAAATGGAATTAAGAGTTTTAAGAAGCGACTCAATCGACTTTCCCTTCATATTTTTGCAGTCGACAACTTCAACATGCTTATGCATAGGTGGCGCCCTTAAATCTTCCGTTATCTTTTTCGCAAGGCACGTTTTACCACTTCCAGTTTTACCTTAAACATAACTCCCCTAAATATATAAGGTCCTCATATTTTGATATAAAGTTACCTGTAAGAACAACGCTAGAGTCATATTTAACTAAAGTGTTTGTAATGCCATCAATAATATACTGATAATTTGAACAGTTTAAGCACAAGTTTAAAACCTTTTCTTGGCCGGTGCTATCCAATGGTTTTTCAATTAGCTCAACATCCAAAAGTTTAAATTTACATTCCCGCATTAATCGTTGATCAACAATAATATGACGTTCATTCGCCGGATTGAATTTGAGCATAAATCGACATTGCCCCGTCTCTTCTTGCATTACCACGCCAGAATTGACGAGCATCCGGCCGCCATCTTGACAATATTGGCACAAATAATTCCTGACCAATTCGTCGGCACGATTGAAAAAGGCACTCGTTGTGACGATGTCAATCGATCTCGGCATGAAGGCTTTTTGTTTCAGCGGCACAGCGAGGACTTTTGCCCCGGGCCTCGCGCGAAAATACCCCAAGACGGTGGGGTGCACGTAGAGTGCATCCGGTGGCGGTGTCTCCGCCTTGCCGTCGTTTTCGCCATCGTCGTCATCGGCGTCGATGTAAAATAAACGTGCCGTCACGCTATCGACGGGCTCGTGGTGCTCGTCGAGCAGCTCTTTAATGTCCGTCGGCGGCGATACGATTCGCAGCGTGACGAGCGTCATCGGCGTGCCATCGCCGTCGCGCAGCTGATAAGGCGGCGGCGCGAGGCGGTCGAAATTGCGACGCGATAAGAACGCGCTAAAGGGTTGCAGAGCGCCGGCGATGAATGCGGCGCGATCGGTGATCGACGGCGGCGGCAGACTGCCGATGGGGAGCAATCGGAGCACACATTGTGTCTGATTGTACGCGTTCATTATGCTGTCTTTTTGTTGCGATACACTGGCGCGCTTCGATTGATGCGCGCCGATCTTACTTACGAGTTCTTTTTGTGGCGGTAGAATTGCCACCTCGGTGAGCATTTCCAACTTTCCCGGCGAAATGGGCTCGACGCCGTCTGAAATAAATGTTATGAGCATTTGCAAAAGGGTGCGTGATTTGTAAAGCATCACATATCGTTTGCAAGCCATCTTAGTAGATATAGAAAATTTATCATTTATGTGTTATGCATATATCTAAAAACTACTAATGACATAAGTTAAGGGGGTATAAACACCCAGTAGTATATTTTTTGAATCTCGCATCGTGTCTTTTTAGGTGAAAATATTATTCCGAATAAGTCAACGTAAAATAATCCATATGAGCTCCTAATTTCCGAACTTGGACTAAATTTGACTAAAATACAAAGCTAATTTTTTCATAGTTCGATGTAAAAGTGGAAAGGAAATGCGTTAATACATATAGTAATTGCACGTATTCTGACCAAGTTATGTAGAAAAAATGTTTGATTTTCCCAAATAATTTGAAAAGAATTTGTGTGTTTATTAAAGTTATTGTTTATTGTTCACGAAATTGATCAAGATGTACGTATATTTGCCTTGTTTCTAGGAATAGAAATTATAGACCTATCGATTCAGAATTAAATTTACAACTAAGTCTTGCTGCAGTTTCCGATTAATTATTTAGAAGTCATGTTATAATGCGGTGAAGTGAACATCAACATCAATATCGCCGGTGTCCGAAAAAATGACTATAACATTTTATTTATTTCATTCAAAGTATCTTGAAATATTCACATTTATGACAAGTGGCGGTATCTATCGTAACTTAGGTGAACTAAGCATAATCTCAAAACCTAGAAATAAATTTAAAAAACAGTTTCCACTTACCGACAACGACCGTTACGTGCAACGAATTCGTAATCCAAATCACCAGCTTCTGTTCGTTGTGTACAATCTTTACTTGATTAAGTAATGTGCTCTGGACTGTTTCGGCAAGTACACCCTTAAATAGTAGCATACATTCGCACTTTAACACTTGCATGTCCTATACAATACTCCCCTGAACTAACACAACAAATAAACCGATGAAAGAAAACACCCCGACAGCGTTTCTTGGTTAGGATTCAGTTACAATCGCTGCGCAAACGACCATTTACTTGAAAATAAGCACTTACCAACATTTCATAGTCATCATCCGAGGCTGTGAGCAGTTTTAGTTTGCGAATAGTAGCAATATACCCAGTTGAAGAGAGGCTCACTGCATCATTTTTAATAATTCCCAATTCTTTCGCCAAGATTGAACACATAGCCACTTCACCATCCTTCAAAGAGTTTAGTGATGTTCCTAATGAGAAGTAGGCTCTCTTGTTCAGGCCATACGATAATCTTATCATATGCTAAAGAAAACAATTGCTTTACAATTACACTGTTGTAACGAGTCAGCAAAACTTACTTCATGGTCAAGTTGTCTGCTATCTTTTTCAGAGAGAAAAATGAAACTGTTTTTGGAACTAATCAACTTCACTTTAAAGTCTTTATCGTACATTTTCACGTCGTAAACTGAGAGTAAACGGCAAGGTTTAAGTTATTTTCGTTTAAGAAAATCAGAGGAAACAGTTACAGGCGGTTTAACTCGGGAAATCTAAGGTTATGTTATTTATATTCATTCATGAGCTGTTCAAAGTTTATTAAAAGCCGTAACTCCCACTTGCTGAACTTGTTTGTCAATATTACATAAGTCAATTAGCGATTGAACGGTTTGAAAGCTAAAGACTATGCTGATAATAGCTAATTTCTTGTTCGAAAAGTAACAGTTGTTCGTGAAATAGGTGAATCCAGACAAATACTGGAATTTCCAATTCCAAGGCGTTTGTCAAGATTTGGGGATTATCATAGGGTAGAAAAATTGTAGCAATCTATTGTTTGCCTGGACAAAACGTGAACAAACGCCATTTGTCCAGTTTCCGGGTGCCGGCTGGAAAAAAATCGCGTATACGAAATACTTGTAACGGAAGTAACAATGCGACACATAGGGCAAAATGTCAAAACCACATGTTTCGCCAGATTCACTCTCGGCGGATGGGTGGTGGTAAGCCAAAGAATGGGTAGTTGCATCTTCGTTGGCTGTACATCTTCGTGCATCTTTGAATATTGCGCTTCTTCCCCCCACCATTTCACTATAGTTTCCGAATATTTCCGATGGTGGCGCTTGTGAGCGAAGGCATCTCTCGTTTCAAACAACTGACAAATCAAAACGAACGCTTGCGGCCGAGACCAACGAACTTCTCCTACGGTCCTGTGTAGTGCTCACGTTTTCGAAACCATTTTTTCATAAGTTAAAAGCCGTCTAGACTCACAAATCGTTCAACACGCAAGGTACGTTTATTCCTTAACATAATTCCGTGGTTTTGATAACGTTTTGTATAATATTTCTGTGATTGTTTGACGATTTTATGTGCGAGGGTTTCGTTATGGTTGAATATGGCGTGTAACGTCTTTTCTCGCCCATAGTGTATTTTTTCAGCCCCAGGGCTGCATTTTCCGATGTATCTCCGAGGATTTTGCATAAATCTAAACGTGTAAAACGTGCTTTACTGCCGGGCTGTCGTGATTTTCGGGAGAGGTTAATTTTTGGCGGTTAACGGGCGTGGAAACGAGCGGTAAATCCGGCGGTGCGTGCGGTCACTTTTGCGATGTTGTAGGTTCTAGTTACATTCAACTAGTTTCTAGTATTTTGGGCGCCAATACGCCCATAAGGTGTTTGCACGTTTCTACCTGATTTTATTAAAGTTTCATTTCAATGCAATTGCAATATTTCGCGAAGTGTGCGTTGCTTAAATACCCGGGTGATGAATAAACAAATTACTTGCACTTAGCAACAATAGTTTTCTGCATTTATGTTAAAAATCTAATTGCACGTGTTGCGGTATTTTATTTCGTTATACAATAATTTACAACGTCTGTGTTTTATCCGTGTGCAGATAAGACAAGAAAGGACGTTTTTTTCGAACGTGAAACAGAAAATAAACACAGAATGGCACCCACAAAAGCGGTGAGATCTATCGTGACGGTAATGCCGTCAACGCGACCATCCACACGCAGCAAAACACTCTCGACGACGGCTGCTGCGAACGCGTTGTTGATGAAGGGCAAGAGAAAGGCGGATGCCTCGCCGACGAAGACGTCGGCTGCGAAACGCTCTGCGTTGGGAGATGTGACAAACGCGTCAAAGTTGCGCATGGTTGACGATAAATCAAAGCAGATTTTGAAGAAGGTAACTGTACAGACGAAGACGCTGCCCACGTTGAAAACGGTCGCCAAGCCGACGTCAAAGGCTCAGAATGAGAATATCGCACCACCGCCTGCACCTGCACATAAGGTGCACACTCGACATAGCTCGAAAGTATCTCTGCCGCCTCTGCCCAACCAGACGGTGCATAAACCCAAAGAAGTACTCAAGGAAGTCAGCACCAACAAGGTGAAGACGCGCCTCAGCAATGAGTTTGAGAAAACGCAAGAGTCTCTGTATTCGTCGGCTCTTGAAGAGATGTAAGTTGTTCGTGTCAGTGAAGTCTTGTCTTTTATTGATAATATGTGTTTAGTAATGTCTCATCACGGAGTAGCTTGGGGCGCAAGGGCAGCAATGCCAGCGCTGAATCAACGGAGAAGATGTCCGTTACCCTGGTGGCGCATCAACTCGAGGCGAATCTCAATCTCGGCAATCATGAAGTACCCGAGGGTGTCGTGGACTTTGACAAGGAGAATTGGGATGATGTATTCCAAATCTCGCATTATGCAATGGACATCTTCAACTACCTCAAAACTAGAGAGGTGGGTCCTCAACTTCAAAGTTAACGTCAACATTGTGTAAATTTGCCCTTTCTTCCAGGCTATGTTCCTTCCTAAGGATTACATGGATGGACAAGCACATCTTTCGAGATGGATGCGCTCATTGCTCGTCGATTGGATGGTGGAGATCCAAGAAAGTTTCGAGCTGAATCACGAGACCCTCTATTTGGGTGTGAAAATGGTGGACTTGTACCTTAGTAAGGTGCAGGTAGGCAAGGAGTATTTGCAGTTGGTGGGTGCCGCTGCAATGTTTATAGCGAGCAAGTATGACGAGCGTATTCCTCCGTTGGTGGATGACTTTTTGTATATTTGCGATGGCGCGTACACTCGTAAGGAGTTGCTCCGCATGGAAATCAACTTACTCAAGGTTGTCAACTTTGACTTGGGTATGCCACTCAGCTATAGATTCCTGAGACGTTATGCTAGGGTGCGTAGAAAACAATTTTCACTTCAATATGGATGTTTAGTAATTCAATTTTTCCTTCAATAGACTGCTAAGCTGACGATGCCCATCTTGACTTTAGCACGTTACATTCTTGAGCATTCATTGATGGACTATGCTACAATCAGTATTAGCGACTCTAAGATGGCCTCCGCTGCATTATACCTCGCCCTGCGAATGAAGAATGTTAGTGAATGGACGCCAACTCTACAGTTTTACACAGGTTAGTCGCCTTATATTTTCAAATAGATTTTAATATATAGTAAATAGAAATGAGGGAACTATAATTTACGGCAAGGTTGTTAACTTTTGTCGCCGTTCAATATTTTGACCGAAGAACGATTTCTCTGCAAGCGTAAAACATATCCTCCACAAAACTTTCCTATTTTTGGTCACCTAGTAACTTCATACAGATTTGAAAACTAGAAATATTTGTATTACAAATGAATTATTTCATTGATTTACTTTGATACTTGCAATACTTTTATTCGATTCATTTATGCAAATGCTTGGAAACATTTTTGTTTGTAAGTTGTAAACAATTTTGAAAAGAATTCAGAAAACTTAGATCGAAGAAAGGGAAAAATTTAAAAAGACGAAACATTTTATTACTTTGGTTTTCATCAAATTGTCCAAACTTCTACTTACCTGAGTGTATATTATCATATTTTAAGCCTTATGGTAGAAACCTTGCCATATTATTTACTTTAGGCTTGGGTTTTCACCAAAAATTGAGATTATATGATGGTCGAAAACAAGTACCTGAATGGTAATCAGCAAGACTGTTCGTGTTCATTGCTTTTAACCTTTATTGTCAGACTATTCTAGTAGAGATTAACGTGATTTTGTGATATACACGTCTTGGTTTTAAAAGTGGATACCTAATCCAAATGCGACGAAATTCTCTGAAGGGTCGAACCGTAAGCAATTGAACGTTTATGAATAGAGATTATATAAGCAATAATAGTAATAAGGCCCCAAGACTTTAAAATCTTCTTAGGTTTGGATTTATATTTTAACCTACCATAGGTTCTTACCACTTGTCTGTTCTTTGCCATTTGAATTTTTGCTTTCTTTTCTCCTTGTTTACATGCCAAAATGAGAAGCACGTTGTTTGAAATACAACGAATGTATGTAGAACATTTAAATCTAAGTAGTTTCCTGTTCAAATACGTTGTTTGTTGTTCGATTTTACCGAGTATTGACTGCTATGGTCTATGCAATTCTTCTTCAATGAAATTAGTCGTATTAGAGACAAACCGAGAGTCAAACTCGAGATCTTACGCAGTCATCGAATACGTATAAATTATTCGTTTTAATTCCAGGTTATAAATTAGAAGAAATTATTGCCACCGTCCACATCATCAACGTTAACTTGAACCGCAAGCCAAAGGAAGCGCTGATGACGGTGCGAAACAAATACTCTCACAAGGTATTCTTCGAAGTAGCGGACACGCCGCTGCTGAGCAACGACGATCTCAAAGCATGCTGAGGGTCGGATCCTGCTCTTACTACTCATATCGACTATGCAAAATTATTAGCCTCCACTTTCTATTTTTATGTACTTTTATGTATTTTTTCATTGTTTAGAAATGTTTTAATTCTATTTGTCCATTGACGCACACGTGCCAAACGTCTAAAAAGCGAAGTGCGCTGGCGGTACCGTATACGCAAGTAAGGTCGAAGTTTTAATTCGGCTAATTCGGCTTTTGCGTTGCGAGCCGTGCACGTAATGTATGTCATTTTAGTCCTTACTTTTACACTTTAATCTAATTAATATTGATTTTTATCTGTACTGATAATGATGACAGATTTACATTTGTAATGTTTCTTAATTGATTGTAATTTATGCGTGGGCTCGTTTTGCGATCAATCGCAATTGATCGCTGGCACAGCCAGTAGATATTTGACTGATTTAAACCCCAAAAGAAACGCAAAACATGGCAATGATAGGAAATATTATTGTTTACGCTTATTAAAACATTATATTGAGTTTGAAGGTGTAGTTGAATTGTATGACTGCTCGATGAGGAGGAAGCGGTCGGCCCTGCCTATAAGCGCGTTCTTACGTGATTTTTTCTCAACTTTTTGGTAAGAAAATATATGTTAAATAAATATTTTTGTATTTTTCTTTGATTTATAGATGTGCATATATTTTTTCTGTAGCCAATAATAAAGCTAGTTTATATACATATAATTACGTTTGTCACGTGAGAGTGAGTATTCGAGTTGTGTTTAAACAATTTAATGAATTCAAATATAGATTACAACGTAAACTTATTTGTTATAAACTTTCTTAATGGTGGACTTATCTAGGCGGCTGCCAAGTAACAAGTGAAGTTGCTTGCGTATAGCGCGAATCGTCATAGATCTTGGGTGTGCTTAGTCAGCATGCCTAGATATGTCGCTGCTGGAGTGCTAACGTGATGATATATTCAGGTATATCTTTAATATTTGCATGTAACAACTAACTTATTACTCAACTAATATTATTCTAAGGACACTTTGTCAACTTCCAAGTGCAATATTTGCAAAATTTTTCTTATATTGATATGGGATTCCGGTTTTAGGCACATTTTACACCGCTACTTTCGGGTACCAAGTTTCGAAACCTAAACCAGTCTCTGAACAAATTTAGAAATAAATGCAGGAGTCCAAAATCAAAAACTTTCTTGCATATGAATGAATAACATCTTTACTCTGGAATCTTGTAAATATATTAACAACTTGATTCACTATAGATTGTGCTAGAAAAATAATCTCATTTAATTTCTAGTGTCATATTTTGTTGGAAAGGAACTGTTGTGTTCTTTTGTACGTTGCTCTTTAGCAGGACGCTGTGAGGCTCTCTTTTCGTCGGCAGCAGCGTTTGCAAGGTGCATCCACCTTGTTCCAACACTGCGTATGGAAACAGCAGCCACATTGTTTGCAGCGAGATACAATGCGCATCTGCCAGGGGAAAAGCACCTCTGGGGATTTGCAGATTTCGCAAATGAAACCACGTGCTGTGCATAACTAGGACCCGAACAAATATTTCAAATATTAATTTCAGAAGTGTAAGAGAATAAAGTTTGGTCATACTTCACATTCGCTAGTATGGCGACAACAGATCTCCACAATGTATTTTAATTTGTTCTTCAATTCGCCACTTCGAACCATTAACAAGTCTTCCAAAGAATAGATATCTGGATCGTTGAAGAGATACGATTTTTCACTCCTAATCAAGTCTTGGATGCTATTAAAAACGAATAGAACAATTACGTTTTCTTTTCATTCCATCATTTAATACATACAATCATCAAAATCAAACTATAACTTACTTTTCAGCAAGACGACACGTCAGAATATAATCTTTGATGTACATCAATCCATACCGATATTTTTTACATACTTGCATGTTACGGCATTGTTTCCCAATCTTCGGATTCACTTGAAATATCCGAAATAGAGGGTCAGTGTACATTTGTTCAATTAGCCTATAGGAAAACGAAGAAACTGCATACCTTAAATAAAATAACAAATCAATGAAATTCTTGATATACTCGGCCATTATAATCATTCATTCATTATAATCATTCATACCTCGTAAAATTCCATTGGTGTATTATCTTGGCTGGAATAAGTGCAACTTGATTCATATGGCAACCAGTGCAAAAATATCGTCCTAAATAATAACAATAGCGAAATTTCGCTGCATATTTCGCAGCGACACGTGTCCCACAGCCAGCACATCGATAATTTTGCTTCTCCATAATAGTTTTACGACTGTAAAGTAGATAAAGAAGGTTGAAACTTACGTTTAACATTTTCCAAATGGGTAAATAATTGTAAACAAGCTATACATTTAACTTAACATACTCTGGCATTGGGTGTATCGTAAAAATTATCTGCGGACGCGGCGGTGCCCAATCGTTCGTTCCACGAAGTGGCGTCGCAAATTCGGTTTCATTTTCATCGGGATTGACAGGCCAACTTTTGGGGAGTGGAAGTAGGGCTTGTTTTGTTTCTTCTTCTGTTACAAGCCATTCCAAATCTGATGCTCTGAAATAACCCATAAAAGTTTTGTTATTTCGGGTTTTCTGAAATATCTGTTTCCATTTTTACATGTATTAAAAATTGATTCCAACATAGAACTAGTTAAATATTATAAACAGTAAATAATTGTTACTTTTTAAATGTTGCTCTATTTTTAGTTTAAATCGTGACATTTTATTTTCTCTTGTTTCACAAAAAAATGATTCGAAATTTCATTTATTGAACATTATTAAATTGTGTAGAACATGAGATATTTAGAAATTGCTACATACCTTGGTAGTTGTTTTTCGCTGAATTTACTAATCAATGATAGTGCAACGCCCTCGGCTGATAATATATCCGACGCCCCATCCGGTGCACCACGTGGCCATTTGCGGATATCAGCATCCGAATACAACGAAGCCATGGACATAGATAACTCGTTGTTGTCCTGCAAATTCGACGTTTCGTCCACTTCAAACAGATTATCTTCATCAGAACTCAGACTTGTCTCGGAATATGTTCCCGTTGTCTCGGTAGATGACATTGATGCAGGACTCACCGTTGTTGCTAAAATGTACCATTATTTTATAGTTTCAGATAGTAATTTTCCTTAGTATCGGGTTGTGCTATATCAATTCATAAATATCCACGTGGACCATTCAATGAAGTTGTTTATGAATATCAAAGGAACCATTCCCTACCATAACTACATTTTCCTCTATCATAAGCTACCAGCATTGTGCCAGAAGACAATGATAATAGACAGTCCGAATTTTGATTGTATTGCAAAAGTAAACGTAAAAATGTTTGATTCGTTTGAAATAACGTCTCAGATATAGTAACATCCAATCGTCATTATCTAATTTTTTAGTATTTAATTATGAAAATAGTAACTAAACAATAATAATATATCTTGTTTTATTTCACAAGTGTGGTCAAAGCCACACTCATTTTTTTAGATATTATGCGGAAAACTTACTATCAGTTCTTGTATCACTCAACGAGCTGGCCCACAATCTCCTCTGCCGTTCCTCAATCTTCTGACGTCTTCTCAAACGAATTCGTTGCTTCAAGTTATTGATCTCCTCATCACTATCATCTTGTTGCTCCTCAGACAGATTCAACTGACGACTTGATTTCATTTGTTCAAATGCAGCAATCACCGCTTCGCAGATGTTAAAGTGAGCATTTTCGCAATCCAAGTCAGCCTTGCTCCGTGAATGTTCACTGGATATCAAAAAAGACGTCAAAGATTGTCCCTTCATTGGTTTCGGAAAATATCCTGTCGCCATCGGCATCACACTCGATCCACCATCCTCAATAAAAGATTTTTTCGGTTTCTTACGAATGTCTTTCTCACCTGAAATTGAACCCATCGACGAGAGAAAAGAAAATTCGGGACCGGATGACCCTAAACTATTTTTGCTACTATTTTGTTGCGGTTTGTACGTCGCACTATCAGGCGGTGTGTGCTCTATGACATTACAATCGATTAGAACATGCTTAGTTTTACAGGTTGATGCTTTTGATCTTTTTTCTTGCACTTCCATTTTCAGTTTCTCATAAAACGTATCATGTACATTTCTAGGCGTGGACGGACTTGTGTTGGTTGTATACGATCTATTTCGCATTTTTGTGCATGGAGCCACCAAACTTGGCATACTATTCCATGTTCTCAATCGTACTTTCAATTTAGGGAAACGAACCTCGCTTGTTTGTTTGGCTATTTCACTGTTGTTTTCTGTGACCTCTTTTAAATTCTCTTGGTGTGAATTAGGAATATTTTCTGAGGATAAATTATTAGACGATAACTTTCTTTCCCGAATTTGCTTTAAATAAGCGTCAGGAAACGATGAGCATCTTCGATGCATCCTATACAAAGTACGATTCTTTGGAATGAATAACTTTGGCTCAATTTCGGAGATTAAACTGGCTTGATTTAGTTCAACTGCTTTGAGGCAGTACAAAGTGGCTTCAGTATACTCAGGTTGGCATAGAAATGCATGTATCACATAGGATTGTTTTACATGATTCTTATCTGAAAGCAACCAGCACAATTTCTGCGAAAGTGAGTGATTCTCTATATTCCGATACAGCCAAATTGATGCTCTGTCATTCTTCACATGAGTGGGTAGATTGTTTTTGCACTCTGACTCAATACTGAATGAACTTGATGTATGCATTGCATCATTGCATGGTTGCAGCCATTCCAGGCCTTGAATAAATGGCCAGTAGTCCGAACTCTGCAACAAACAACCGTAAACGAAATTTCAAACGAAAAAAGTGAAATAACTTACACTCTCCTCGGTTCCTCTGCACCCATGTTTGAAAATCTTCTCTAAGTCAACGTGGAGACGATTTAAACCACCGTAGATGTGCCACAGATACGTTGCCTGACTGTTAAGCAAACCTTCGACTGTTGTCTTTAAATCTCGCAATAATTGTTGATATTTTTGCGTGTTGTCGTCTGATTGCTGTGCCATGATGTGTGCGCTAATGCACTTATGCTCGGTTACTGTAACCGAGCAACGCAAGCGCAAATGTTTAGGGCGTGAGTCAGACTTCGACTCATTTTCAATTGAATATAATTGAATGGAATATGATTTAGTAATCAACACTGTTGATATTCGCGTAATATGCCAACTGCCGATTACGGTGGCCTGTCAACCAGCGTTTCGAAAGAGGCGATTTATATTTATGTATACGTCTGGATTTGCTTTATCTGGCAATGAGTTGTTTTGTTATTGCAAATTACCAACCAGTTCATACACAGTTCAACTTTAAAGTTCCATTGTGATTATTTACGCTTCCAGTCATGTGTTTCTGACGTTAGTGATCTGTGTGACTTTGACAGATCTAGGATATTTTATACATTCATGTCAAAGTATTTATAAATAAGTAGATTTCTATGATTTAAATGAACAATTTCAATTATATGCAATTGTGAACTGCTCTACGATTTGTAATTTTGTACACGCTATACATATCATTTTCGACTACGTGTATCACTGTCAATTTTATGTAATATAACCTTGCTATCCTTTATCGAATGTTTGTTCAAACGGGACAACTTATAAAAAAGTAAAGAACGGTGTCGAGGGTGCCGAGTCGCAACGCGTTGTCAAAAATTGACAGTAAACTTACGCATGCACATCAGCATGCATAGGCGTAGTTGTCCGGCCAGACAACATGACAGATGACTACGGCCTGATTGTGAGTCAAACACATTTAACAAGATATCTTATTAGGATAATTTTGACTAAGAACCTAGTTCTACACATGGATATAATTATCTCTAGAAATAAAGTTGGATGAATTTTAAAATGCGCCGTGCACGTGGTTCTGTATTTTGCTCAAAACTGCGTCAAACTGCAAAGATAACACAATTGAAACAAGTCTAACATACTTTTCTGCCCATAAAATTTCAATGAAATGATGAAAAAACACATTTTAATTAAAATTTCATCACATCTTAGGTGAGATATATTGTTTGTAAACATAGCTATCAAATAGATTTAAACGTTTGAATCGCAGCTGCAAACGTTCTATTAGAATACACTAGAACCGAATAAAATATGATAAAGTGGTAGGTAGGAGAACTGCTCGAAATGCTGAGTAACGTAGCACGTGATGAGACGCTGAACCAAGGACATAAATTGTTAGAAAATGCATAAATTAAAATTACTCATGTTGTAATCGAATAACTCGTTGTTTAGAACTGCGTGTTCGGTTGCCGTCATTCGAATTCGTGCACAACTATAGATACTTGCTTCGTACTTAATTTGTCTAGTACGTTATTTGTTCCGTCGCTCGCGGGTTCTTTTAATCTTATTACATTTCGTACGTTTCAGGTAGCGTGCGGTTAAATACCGGCGGCGGTCGCCGTGCGCAATCATTTATCGTTCCGGTCTAAAACACGACACGCCGTCTTGACAGTTGTGTGCGCCGACAATTCG
Source organism: Mimaenictus wilsoni (assembly GCA_027575185.1). Taxonomy (NCBI): domain Eukaryota; kingdom Metazoa; phylum Arthropoda; class Insecta; order Coleoptera; family Staphylinidae; genus Mimaenictus; species Mimaenictus wilsoni. The sequence continues at coordinate 1,035,245 of JAODAC010000001.1, read as the reverse complement.
CATTTCATTCAACAATTTCGAGTGCACAATTTCACGCACGTTGTGTCAACCCTGTCCGTTTTTTTCAGCAGCGTGCAATATTGTGTAATCGTCTTGTTTGTAGCGGCGTGAGACATTGGCGTTTCTAACGCTTTTTTCATATCTAACCTCGCGCGTTTCAACGGCGTAACCAAAAGCAAACCGTAAACGCAACGCTGAAAGCAAATTGTAGTGTTTGTATCGTAAGGTGTGCGCTAACTATATAAAACCCAATTGTCGTGTGTTTCTTGTGGCCAATTTCAACGCTGTCGTCTTTGTTGAAATGGGTTTGCTTTCGGTGGGACAGCCCATGAGCTGGGAGGAGACGAAGAAACACTCGCAGCATGTCCGAGATCATGGGATTATTCAGTTTATCAATTTGTATAAGCGATTGAAGGATCGGCAAGGTGATGTGCTGAAATGGGGTGATGAAATCGAGTATATTCTCGTGACTTTCAACGACGAGGATCGCACGGCGAAGGTGTGTTTGCGTGCACACGAAATTCTCTCCACACTTCAGGAGAAGGAAGAAGCCGACCCTGAAGGTGTCAAGTCCCTCTGGAGGCCCGAATATGGCGCTTACATGGTGGAGGGTACACCCGGTCAACCGTATGGTGGTATGCTCGCTCATTTTAACATTGTCGAAGCAAACATGAGATATCGACGAGAAGAAGTTGAGGAGTTGCTCAAAGAAGGTGAAGCTATTTTGAGTATCACCAGTTTCCCAAGGTAAAATCATCTTTTCATTAATAATTCATTTTAAGGATTAATATAAGTTTAGATTTCAAGGATTAAAATTTAATAACATTTTCTCATTTTAGACTTGGTTGTGAGAACTTTTCCCATCCTCCTATGAAACCGACTCCAGATGCAGGAGCAACCAAATCGCATTTCTTTCCGGATGGGGCGATCTTCCCCGGTCATCCACGTTTCGCCACGCTGTCACGCAACATCCGTGAGCGACGAGGTGAAAAGGTCTCCATTAATATACCACGTATGTAACCCAGACAAGAGGATATCCGTGACCTTCGTGGTGATTAGATTAGTTTATTGTTCGTATCTTTGGAATGTTACAGTTTACCGCGATTCACTCACACCGATACCTATCGACGATTCGCATAAGAAAGATAAAGCGGCGCGAATGGATCATATTTACATGGATGCTATGGGTTTCGGCATGGGATGTTGTTGTTTGCAGTTGACTTTTCAAGCTTGTAATATTAATGAAGCGAGGACGTTGTATGATCAATTGACACCTCTAGCTCCTATTATGGTGAGTTCTAATTTTTTAGTTTTGTGTTTAATTCATGATACTACTAATATAGGCAATGTTAGGACAGATTATGTCAAAAGCATGTAATCAAATCAATGTTAAAAAATAGCTTATAGCGCTTAACGAGTTGTTCGATACATTGTCTGAAATGTTGGCGTGCTGCCGCAGAAACAACAAACGCGGTAATCAAAACTGGCTCCGTGTATTTCAAAGGGACGGTTTTAAATCTTTCGACCGCCCTAACCGAGGGTTGCCTGTGTTATGTGATGTAAGTAGTTATGATGACTTAGGTGGTTTTATTTCGTTGATCATTTTTCATTAAATTACATCGCTTAGTCAACTGAGACTACTCTATTCAATTATATTTCAATGTACTTAGTCTGATTAGGATCGAAATTATTATTGATCCCAAAGACAATTCAAGTTTGGCCTTGACCATGAAAGATTTGCTGATAATTGTTTTCACAGTGAACTAATTTTAATTTATTTCCCCGTTTACATTTTTACAATTTGTAAAAATGGAAAGTTTATATACAAGCGTCAAAAAGTATTGATATCGATATTTTAGGTATTTGTATTTTTGTCAATCAAAAATTTCTCTGTGATCCGCATTTCCCAGATATAACATGTTACATTAAACTAACATAAAAGACACATAAAAAATGAAACATGAAATTGATTTCCAACAAATGAAATTTAACAGATGTAATCTTCACAACTTGTATTTTTTTTTGTTTTCAGCTGGCATTAACAGCCGCATCCCCATTACATCGTGGTTACATCGCTGATATTGATTGTCGCTGGAATATTATCGCCAGTTCGGTGGATGATCGCACTGAAGAGGAACGAGGCCTTCGTCCATTGCAAACTAATCGTTTCGTGATCAACAAGTCGCGGTTTGATTCGATCGACTCGTATCTTTCTGCAGAGGGTGAGAAATTCAATGATGTGCCATTAGTGTACGATACGGCTGTCTACAAGAAGCTCCGCGATCATGACATTGATCATCTACTCGCTCAACATATTGCTCATCTCTTTATTCGCGACTCGATTTCATTGTTCAGTGAAAAGGTGCATCAGAATGATGAGCAGGACACTGACCATTTTGAGGTAATATAATTGAAAATTTCATAATATTCAAACGGATTTATAAATGGTTGATTTCCATTTGTACAGAATATTCAATCAACTAATTGGCAAACTTTGCGATTCAAACCACCGCCACCAAATTCGACGATTGGATGGCGTGTTGAATTCCGGCCGTGTGAGATTCAAATCACCGACTTTGAGAACGCTGCTATCGTGTGTTTTGTCGTGTTGGTGACACGCGTTATACTTTCCTTCAAGTTGAACTTCCTCATTCCAATCAGTAAAGTGGACGAGAATATGAAGAATGCGCAGAAGAGGAACGCGGTGCTTTCTGAAAAGTTCTGGTTCAGAAGAGACGTTTCCATGCAGACATCGGCGTCACAAACCAACGACGCTGAGAGTGTTACTGCCACAGCCAGTGCTTCGATCGATGTTTACACTGCTATGACCGTTAATGAGATTATTAACGGAAAGGTACAAATAACTATTTTATCTAATTTCCAACCACTGACTTTTTATTGATTTTGCTCAGAATGGAGAGTTCCCTGGTTTGATTCCTTTGATTAATAATTATTTGAGCGGAATGGATGTGGATGCAGATACACATTGCACAATTCAGAGGTATCTTAAATTTATTTCGCGGCGTGCCTCTGGACAAATTCAAACAACTGCCACCTGGATTAGGAATTTTGTTACGGGCCATGCAAGTTATAAGTAAGTTCCTTTTACCATATTGAAAAATTTATAAAGACTTTAGAAAGAATGATATTTCATATAGAAATTTGAAAATATCGGTAATGTTTGTTTTGAAGGTTTGCTTTAATAATTCCCTTTGTGCACAGGCAAGATTCTCATGTAACTGACGAAATCAACTACGACCTATTAAGGACAATCAAAGGCATTCAGTCTGGAGAGGTGCCATGTCCAGAACTCTTGGGTTACAATCCAGTGTCGAAAACGACGGAGGATATCCCACCAGTCATCACCAAAATGGCTGGCCATTAACACACTTACACACATGGATTGTCATTATATCTAAATATATTATTGTTGTTACGTTTATATTTACTTGATTGGAGATAGATTATTTTTATACAAGTAGTGAAGAAATTTGTAATGCGTGGTCACGAATGTTCGTACTTATTGGAATATCATATAGTGAAACGATTTGGACGATTCGGGTGCTGTCAGTGGGTTTCTAGGAAGCCGTACTTGTTTTCGTTGCATTGAAACTGTTTTGTAATTTATATACCTAGCGTGTGATTGTTTTGGGCATTGCACCATCAGTATTGGAGTAGTAAAATTTTATAAATGCATTTATACATTGCTTCAATGTTTCTTTCCTCTATGTTTTAATTCGTCTACTATTCAGATAAATATATACGATTGTTGTTTAGATATTTTAGCCTTGATATTATTGCATTACATGATTCCCAATGTAATTGGAGAGAATATTTGTAATTGTTGGTATAGCGAACATAACTAGATATTTCATTGCAATTTTATTGCGTTTTTATTTGTTATTGGCAAATATATTAAATTATCCTATTTTGCAACTGCATATTATCTAAATTAATACTTTGATTCTGTTTGATTAATATTTTTTGATCTATTCATTGAAAGATGCTCATCAGTGAAAGTCAGTAAATGTAAATTTAATAAATATAATAAATTCAATAAATATAATAAAGTCGTCTATAGCAAAGCAATTCTTACCTTACTGGGTCTACAATTTGGTTGACTTGATACAAGGTTTGCTTTGCAATGGGGTAATACCTTGAGGCATTGACGGAATATGATTGAAAATTGGAGTAGAGCGGAGTTATTGGTAAATTGGGTCCAATATAACGTTTGCAATTTATGAATGTTATTTAAAAGAGTATTACGTATGACTTATGTCCATGTCAGTGTTATTTAATTATATATTATTAAATTTATTTTTATTATTTATCAAATTATAATAATATAAAATCGATATTTACTTGAAATATGACATATTCATATTAAACACCGTCGCTATGTGACGATTTTACAATGAGAGTAGCACTGTACATATCTATTATTTTAATTAATTTATCATTTGTGGAAACTAGAATTGAAAAAAGTGAT
>JAODAC010000001.1:935889-1015151 GCA_027575185.1 Mimaenictus wilsoni | reverse complement strand
TAAAAGGCTGTAGTGAGTGACCAGAGCATTAAAATACAAGCCATTATTGTTCCTGCTATTTTTGTTTCCTCAATCACGAGGAATTCCGAAAGGAAGTACCCTGTACACATGCAGGATACACCAATGATGACTGTGATTATTCCAACGAGGTTATGGACAAACTGGACAATGACGGGCCTCACATAACCTCCAAAGGATTTCGCGAATTTTGAGAAGAAACCCAGCAGAAAAGACAGCAAAATGAGGATTACACAGAATAGTCCTCAAAAGATATAGTGGAATATTATTAGAAATAAATATAGGCCTCCTCAAATATCTACAATGACTTTAATAGAAACAAATTTATCTTCTACCATCATCCGCAGGGCTTCTACGCAAATAAATAAGGTTATGTATGGTAACTAAAGTAAAATACCATGAGCAGAACTGAAATATGAGAATAAAACCGATCATAATCATAAATAATTGATTTATGTAATTTATTATAACATACAACTATTAACAAAAAATAAATACAAAAAAGTAAACCCTATTCTGGAGCTATTCCAACATAAATTGTCTTTTCAAAAGCATTCCCTCGTTGAATTTTACGCAGTCATAAAAAGATTGAAGATATTTGTTTGTATAACTTATAAAAGGCTGTAGTGAGTGACCAGAGCATTAAAATACAAGCCATTATTGTTCCTGCTATTTTTGTTTCCTCAATCACAAGGAATTCCGAAAGGAAGCAGCCTGTACACATGCAGGATATACCAATGATGACTGTGATTATTCCGACAAGGTTATGGACGAACTGGACAATGACGGGCCTCGCATAACCTCCAAAAGATTTCGCGAATTTTGAGAAGAAACCCAGCAGAAAAGAGAGCAAAATGAGGATTACACAGAATAGTCCTCAAAAAATATAGAGGAATATTATTAGAAATAAATATAGGCCTCTTCAAATATCTACAATGACTTTAATAGAAACAAATTTATCTTCTAGCATCATCCGCAGGGCTTCTACGCAAATAAATAACGTTATGTATGGTAACTAAAGTAAAATACCATGAGCAGAACTGAAATATAAGAATAAAACTGATCATAATCATAAATAATTGATTTATGTAATTTATTATAACATACAACTATTAACAAAAAAATAAATACAAAAAAGTTAACCCTATTCTGGAACTATTCCAACATAAATTGTCTTTTCAAAAGCATTCCCTCGTTGAATTTTACGCAGTCATAAAAATATTGAAGATATTTGTTTGTATAACTTATAAAAGGCTGTAGTGAGTGACCAGAGCATTAAAATACAAGCCATTATTGTTCCTGCTATTTTTGTTTCCTCAATCACGAGGAATTCCGAAAGGAAGTACCCTGTACACATGCAGGATACACCAATGATGACTGTGATTATTCCAACGAGGTTATGGACGAACTGGAAGATGACGGGCCTCGCATAACCTCCAAAGGATTTCGCGAATTTTGAGAAGAAACCCAGCAGAAAAGAGAGAAGAATGAGGATTACACAGAATAGTCCTGAAAAGTTATGGAAGAGTATCATTAGGGTTCAATAGAAGCAAATTCTACTTCTGGCGCCATTTGCACAGCATTAATTCAAATTGTTAAGATGATGAATGATAACTAACCTAAAATACCATGAGCAGAGCTGAAATGTGAGTCTAGCCGACTTGCAGACATCTCAATAATGGCTCCAACCGCGATGAATACAGTCCCCAAAGACATTAATACAGCATGTATGACTCCTCGTGTCTTCTCTTCCAATTCAATGGCATAAATTAGATCATAACCTAGTACAGCCAATCCTTCGATAGCAAATGGGAAAATCTAAAATAAATTACATACATTAAATAAAATTTTATATGATTTTACAATTCCTTTTTTTATAATATTTATTTTTTATATTTTTAAATATTTTTTTTATAATTTCATACGTTTATTAATACTTACACCCAAAGAACATAAAACAATGTGCCATACAACACTGGCACTACTACCAAGGGTCCAAATCGGTGTCCAGATACTCATAAACAACAAAACTGCCACAATCTGATGCTGGAAAATATTTAAAATCCCTCGGGACATTTCCAGAAGCCATGTTCCCATCCCCATTATTGAAAAACTCTATTTTCAACCCCGAAAATAAATCAATCACTCCAAACGTAAAATAAACTCTAAGCCTTTAAACTCTAAACGCAGATTGCAAGCACGTTAAATGCATTTGAGCAATCATTGATGTGAGTAACCGATGACGAACAAAACCGCACTCACGTTATCAATGACTTATCAGTTTTGTCTTTATATTATACCGAATAGACTACAATTGATAAACGATAACAATGATAATACTAACGATCGTTTAACGCCTTTTTTTACCGAAAAAAAAACATGAGTATACCAAAATTTCGCGGTTTATTGCAAATTTTCAAAGTACATCTCCCTAAATTTCGCTCACATTCACATTCGGTTTAACAATTTACTACAACTGTGTGCTTTACTCAGTTTATTAAATATCACTCAGCAAGACGACACAGCACGACATGAAATAACGCAAATAACTGATAAGACGACCTGGTATTAGCGAGTTATGCCAAGTATATGTAATATTTGTTTATAGTGTTCTTCTACTGAGTGTTATCGATATCACCAGAAATTTTGTAATATTTCCGATTTGTTTGGTGTATTTATTCAGGAAATATGTCTAAACACTTTTTGAGTGAATAACATTTCGATTTGCAAGCTTGGTATTGGTGTCTTCAGCAGATAACATGCCGGAGATTGTTTAAGTTGTGGAAATGCAGTTTATTACACACGATGTTGTAATTTCAGCGACGGTTGGCGCACTAAAACCGTTGAAATATCGTAAAACTTTGTAAACTTGAAATCATGCGATGCTCGTTTGTCTCTGGCGTGCGTGCAACAACTGAGCGATGAATAAATCCAGCGTGTGTTGTTAGCACGCGTGTATATTCGACGCCGACACAAATGTTTACTAATTGGAAAGAAGTTTATAAATTTATACGTCGTCCGTTTTCGTCGTGTGCCGAGAAATCGATGGATTTATCGTTGGGAGTTTGTACACATGTACGCATGTTTCTGGATACATGGAAGCTTTCCATGTGTCAAATTAAATTATGTAGCTCATTATTGAGGTTAAGTTCCAATATTTTCGGGGTTGTGTTATTCACAGCCCTTTTATTAGCGTGTAGGCGGACTTAAACTGATAATTCTGAGAATTTACGCCGTTTGGGGATCATTATGTTTTTTTTTTGTTTGGAATTATATACTTCTGTATTTCAGTGTTGAATACGAAAATATGTGAACGTGATTGTGATAATGTTCCAATATTCTCAAGGTTATGTTTCTCAGAGCCCTTTTATTAGAGTGTAGGCTACAAATTAGACTGACTCTAAGCGGTTTGGAGATCATTACGTTATTTTTCTGAAATATTAAGTTGTAAGTTTCAATGTCAAATACAAAAATATGTGAATGATCTCATCATTTTATGGATAGCTAAGTTGATCATTATTGAACTTGCATTGAACAACCTACAGTGTAAAAAAGTATCAAGTATCAAAGGTCAAATAAGTTGATTGTTGAGAATTTAGATTGCTAATCTGAGTATTTCATTTTTCGGTAGATGTGGGCTGTTTTTAGATGGTAATTAAATTCATATTTTTTAAGTAAAGCTTCTATACACGCAACTATTCATTTCGATAGATATCTGTTCGATTATTTCGTAGTTGTTACAGTATTGATATATTTTGCCTAGACATTTGTATATTGAATGAATCGAAACCAATGCTAATCTCTTCATTTCAAACTTAAATGGAAATAAAGTTGAATATGTGGAGTTTATTCGTGCACCGACGAGAATAAGTAATGCGAACGAGTAAATAATAAAATTGATTTATTTATAATCACCAGTGTACAAGTTCATAGACAGTCCTGTCGCAAAGTAGCGATTGGCTCACAATCAGAAGACATGCGTTCGAAAGGTTCGGATAGGTAACCGGCTTCGCTCATTAACTATCGCTTTAAGCTCTCTAGGGAGGGTACAGGACGGGACGCTTTCTCTTCCTTGGATAAAGTGGAAGATTTCGGTGATGATATATAATATATATAATCAACAACCTTTTTCTACATGTAAGGTGTAAGGGATTGGTAACTTTCTTCCGGCCCGATCCGGGGTCTCGCTACTATTTGTATATATGTTTTTTTTTCTGGGGACCGTTGCAAGCAAATCGCCCAACCTTCCTTCGCGTTTTTACCGCGAACATAATCAGCTTTCTCAAGGTGACTAGCCATTCTTCCACCTCCTACTCCTGAACCTCAGATTTTTATTCGTTAAGACTTCGTTAGGATTCGTGGGCTACCCGTCCGATGCAAATTGTAGAAGATTTTTAAAAAAGAAGTAGATGTTTCGGAGGTAAAAATGTGACCAGTTTTATTTACATAAAATTCTTACAAACTTAGTTCCCTTCTTCCCATCATCACCTACAAATTCATGCGGGAGAAGCCCGTTACCATCCTTCTGGAATACGCTTGTGGAATTTGCTCTGTTGTCGTAGCTGTCGAAGTGTTGCGTTGCGAAGTGTGACAGGAAATTGATATTATTTCAGCGGATGGCGTCATCGCTTTATGACACACCTGGCGAATTGAGACATTTTTATTGGTAGTCTAATATGTATGCTTAAGAGGATGGAAGCACCCAGCGAACTCTTCCCAGTCTTACGGTCACTTAGCGGACGGGTAGTCCGGGGCTGTTTTCTTCGGGTGTAGTAACACCCTCTGTACTCTGTACAGTGGCGACCGTATCTAACCGTGGTAAAACAAAACCGTACCGCGAACTATTTTCCGGTCCAGAACAACCCTCTAGGTACGACATATCAATCCAAGCTCACGCCCACAATCATACCATCATACCCTCTCTCTCTTTCTTTCGCAGAAACATGGTGCGCCTACGCCCATAGATGTAGCTTCTAGGATCAGCAGGACACACATGTACCGTGATTCTAATCTGCTCCGGGATTGTCTTGAGCCTCTCGGGGACGCACATGCGGTGCAGAAAGTCCACCGTTCGGAGAAGTGCAATGGAACGGCGAAGGGTACCGCGGTGCTATAAAATGGACGTATCTATCCAAGGGTTTTAAGCTTTAGCGGGGACCGTGTCGGGACGAACAACTCTGGGAATGAAAAGTAGAAGCACACTAAAGCAGTAAAAGCAAGATAGCATAGCGATAGGAAAGCCTAGAAGAATTTACAAAACTGGAAGAAAGAAATTTGTGACGGCTAGAGATTTTACACAGCTTTGCGAAAAGTGTGCATCGCAGATGCGTGGGTAGAAACCATTGCCACATAGCACACACATGACACTTCTTTGGCCCTAGTCTCTGTTTCTCTGATCTTAATCGTCTGTCCTCTTTATAAGTTGGTCGCCTACCAATCGTTTGTTGTCTCCTATAACCAGGATTGTAGCTGCTCCCAGTCTTCTTTTTCTACCACTTCTGGTACTCTACATCTCCGGGTGTCTATAAAATAATTGGAAACAAAAAAGTGTTTAGGTGTTCGAGTATAATGTGCGAATCTCTTATTTGTATAATGGTCATTAGCTCCATTCAATTCTTTTTCAGTGCAATTAGTCATATTAGAGGCTAACAGAATTCACAAGAATTCACTTTAAAATGCAACCCCAGCGAAAATCGAACCCGGGACCTTATGGACAGTGGCATCGACCACACCACTGCGCCACTTATCTGGACAGTGTCTAGAGAAAAGCATTAAATTTTAAATAATTTTATTATCAAATAACAATTCAGCACCAAATGCTATATAAAACTTTTTTCAAGTCTCAAAATACAATCACAATTTTCACATTTTGGCTACATCTATCAGTACAAAACATATTTAATCTTTTTGATAACACAATAACATTCAAATATGGAATTAAACGTATAACCTCAAACCATATCCACCCAACACCATATAACCAAAAACAAGATTAAGAAATCTCTGCCATGATTAATAAAGGTACGTATTACTGAGGCGTCAGTTTTTTATGTGGCTCGATTAAAACCATCAATCCTGCAATACTGGAAATCACCCCAAGCATGCCAATAGTACCTGCAGACAACTTAACATGCCCGAGAGCATTTAAAGGAATGAAAAAGTCGCACACATTTTTAACAGTGTCAATCATCACTGCTTTGTCAGCTTGTATACAATTAACAGCTTTACTGCAAACTGACAGACATTCTTGTAAGCTTGTGATCTTGCCAGGGCAGATCGTACCCTGATTATGTTTCAGGATCATTTTAATCTCATAAAAATCCCTGACGAGATTCATTGTAATCGAATACAACCAGTATTTGTTTGATATTTTCGCCCATTTATCGGTATCCACACGCACCAAGTCGGACCTTCCCATCCAAAGCATATGATCCGCGAAGAGAAACAACGCATTGGCGATTTTTGATAGTATCACAGACAATTTGATGGTCGGATTGTGATGCTGCATGATTGGCAGTGTTGTGTAGATAGAGTCCACACATCTTCCAAAGCGTAGGACTAGAAACAATACACATAACTCATAATATAATTTTTTTTAAACTTGACCTAAGTAATTATTAATACTCTTATTATATGATTAACTAGTCCTAATATGGAATAACTAGTAAATTTTGTAAATAAACAAAGATATAACATGATTTATTTACGTTTACGAAAGGTAGATAATTGGTATTCCAAGTTTTTGAGGTTATCAACACCGCCTCGATGCGATTGTTTCAGTCTATACCATAACAGTCTGCTCAAATACTGCAACAACCTGTGGAGAAAAAATGTTAAAAACACGCATTTGTTTGTCAATATTATTATTGCTTACCGAGCGATTTTATCACGGCCTGCAGTTTGCGTGTTTAGTTTGATGAGGACGTCCATGTTGAATGTTGTGTACTAGAATTTACAAGCTATGTATTGCGCCCACTGCTTCGGTGCTGACATTGAGTTGAAACTTGGGTAAAGAAGCAAAGTTCAATTTCGTCGATGTATCCTACTTTTGGAAGGATCACTCCACGTTAATAGTATGTAGTCATTGGAATGACATAGAATTTATTGGAACGCCAAAAATGTTTAAAGGTCGTAGTTTACAAGTTATCTTTCCAGTTATATATTTATTTTTGTTAAATGTATAAGGTTGTAAAGAAGTACAACTTGCAAAAATGTAATCTGGTTGATTATATAATTAATGTTGTTATCAACAGGATACAATTTTTGCATTCAAAAATGGGTAAATACTACCAAGTTTGGTAATAAAATAATTATATTACTATTTAATTCTGTAAAAATAACAATTGGTTTATGTCCACACTTTGACGTCATTTAGATTTTCCTTCACTTTGACGACATTTGTGCACTTCAATACCTACCAGAAGGTAAACTTTCTTTTCTACCCAAGCTCAACTAACCATTAGAAATGTCCGACGATGATGAAATATCGATATTTGTCGAAATCGATATTTCCAATTTTTCGATATATCGTCTTGGAAATATCGATATTACTAATATCGATCAAATTGAAATTCCACAGGAGCGCCATCTGTATATGGGTTTCAGGACTAATTACAGTTATCAACAATCTGCAGTGATTCGCATGTATTCTCGGACTCATACACCGGCTACAGCAGTGTTCCTTACCTGTATCTGTGATTTTTTTGTTATCGTTACTCTTATGATAACGACGAAAATCGATATTTAAAGTAATTCTAATAATAATAGATCTATCAGTCTTTCTACCATTTATAATAATTGCAATAATACATAAAAGTAGTAGTATTATAATTGCAATACTAGCAGAAAATAGTTCTTGATCTTAATCCTATGATTCCAACAAATATCAGTGGATTAAGAGTTATTATATCGAACTTAAAACGTGGTCTTAAAAAGAAAAATTGCCAATTTTGGACTTCTCAGAATACTTCTTAGGTGGCGGTTACGTCAATGACATGTCAAAACGATATTAAAAATTTCGATATCGATATTATGGAAAATGAAATTATCGATAAACATCGAAATTTTAAGGCCGATATATCGATAATTATCAATATCGATATTTTTGCCTATTTCTTACCGCAGAGGAGATGTACTGTTTGATGGCAGAAGACTAACAATAAGTCCTCGATGGGAGTGTGCGATATAGCCGTCGTTCACACCGGCGACTTCGGCTTTGGGCTTCTATGCCTACCCTTGTCTAACGAATGTAGTTAAAAACAGACAGTTGGTGTTGCCAGTTTGCTCAAAACCAGGGTAATTAAATTGGTCGGGCTTCACAAACTTTTACAAGCGTTGTGAAGATTACGAACCTTCCTAACGAAAAGTAGGTAAGATGAAATGGAGGAAAAACGAAAACCGATCTGAACATGTGTAGAAGTCATGAATACAAGGCCAATGGGTGGGAGCCACCGAAATGCGAAGCCGAAGCGCGCTCGCTATGTGATCGTATCGGGCCTCGAAATTCGAAGCTCGACGAAGCGACGCGAGGCGACACCGCCGGTGTGACAGTCCCCTTAGCCTTCTGCCATCAAATAGTGTATCTCCTCTCCTTTCCTCGCGATTGTTACTGTACTTCCCTTCTTGTTATATGTGTATGTGTCTATCTATAAATAAACTTTGTAAACAAATCCATACTTTGCATCCTATCAGTCATCAAACAGCGTATATTAATTTCACAGGTTTATGCTATTGCGGCAGTCCAGTCCACACATTAACATGTATTAGATATTGTATTTCTTCAAGGTTTTTTCCACTGTCTATTCTCTCAATTTCAACTCTGCAAATCTTTCAAACCTATACATCTGTTTCCACTCTGCATACATTCCAAGCCTAGGTATATATCTTCTCTTCGACCCTTGCGCTCTTTCTCTGTCTTACTTATACTATCGCTCTTTCTTTGATGCACCCTCGAGGTCTTTATATTTCTTTACCTCGAGGACTTAGTACTCCGCTACCGAACGCGCAATATCGCTGTTCCCTTCGTCTTCCCATTGTTGACTATTTTTCTTACTTGTGTGATAAATGAACTATTCGTCATTCCTAAACAACTAAACAATTGCACCCCTACTCCACACTATAATAAACAAAGATTTTTTTACATTATATGTCATTATATGTCATACATTATATGTCTTCTAAAATGTTGCAAAGACTGCATCAAATACAGTACAATGTCTAGTTGTTTTTTTTTTTGCAGCTTCAATCATTTTAATTGTAATCAGTGATAAAATTAACATTAAAATAACGTGTAAAAATTAACGAAATTTTATAATTTTCATTTAGGAAAGCAGAACCTTGTTTTGTATATTTGTATAAATTAATTGTACAATGAGCATGCAATGCTAAATAATGTGCTTTGCATGCGCGTTGTACACCATACTTTTTCTACGACTATTATATGTACTAGATTTAACTTTTACTTTTTTAATAAAATAAGTTTATTAATGGTATTATGTACGCAACAGTTATTTTTATTTGTTTATTTATCCGTGTACTTGTTACAAATATAAAATGTGGATCTACTGGTTTCGCCGTTGGGACATATGATCTGCGCTTGGACATGTTCAAGAGTTTAAAATAAATGTTCCGTGTTCTGTAACTACTCATATGCTGTGCCATTTCCACAAAAAAAGAAAAGGGAAGTTTCCTTAAACTTATGTGCCGCACATACACATGACGATAAAATCGTCTTTTGCCAAATGTATCGAAATAGAGGGTATTGAAACATAGGTAACATAGTTAACGACCCTGAAGTACAACTACATTACTTCTTGGCGTTTTTCAGACGGGCCTAAAAACTGGGGACACCCCCTCCATTAGAGACATGGGTAATCGTTATTCCACTTTCATATTTTCATTCGATATAGTAATAGTAGGTTAATAGATTTCGATAACTATCGTTTACTGCAACGCAAGTGGCATCCAAAGTTTTGAGATAATTTACATATTATAAAAATACTTGCAGCAAGAACTAGGGTCGCCATTGTTCAAGTTCAGACCTCAAGGTCATTTCGAAGGACTTGTGTTGACACTATCACTGAGAGTAATCGCAAAGTAGGCGTCGGTCCCTTAGCCGCCTTGCGATGCAGTTGATACTGAATTCGTCAGTGTGCACTGTCTTTTCCTTGCGTACTTGTGAGCTCGGGGGCTATTGGTCGGGCTGGTTGAGCTTTTCACGCGCTGATAGTACCAGCAAACCCTAAATTACCCTAATCCTTTAACACATGTATTCTCTTGACAATCATATAAACCTCTTTACAATCTTCTAAATCTCATCTCAATTCCCGAAATCATTTTACAATCTTATAAATCTCTTTAAACCCAACAAATAACAGCCATATTTGTCTAAAGACATTCCGGTAACTTCTAATTATTTACTTAATCATCTCCAACAAAAAATTCTCAAGAATCGCCTGCGCCAAATAAGCACAGTTATCAACAGCCAAGTCATATGCAGTCTCTCCATTCAGATTCACCAACGTCAGGTTGGCATTATACGAGAGTAAATCATTGCAAGTATGTGGATGATTCCCAGCTGCTGCGTACATTAAACCTGTATTACACACCTGTAAAATAACAACATCAAATTCAGTTATAAGACAGATTAAATCTAACTAACGTGATCAATATGATTAACATCAGCTCCTTCCTTGATCAAGACTTTAACAACCTCGTTATGTCCACCGCTTGATGCAAGCAGCAAAGGCGTTTCACCATCAGGGCCTTGTATATCCACACGTGCATGATGCGCTAGCAGTAGTTTTACGGCGTTAATTTGACCGTAATTAGCAGCCCAATGCAAGGCAGTCAGACCGTTATCGTCACATATGTCAACAGATTTCTCATTCGCTATATCCGCCTCTGTTATCTCGCCTTGGCCTGCTCTAGTGTGAAAATTTACGTCCGTAGGCTGCGGAATAGGCGTCGCTGCAGGAGTGTTACCTCTTTGTAGATTCGTCAAGACGGTGCAGGATTGTTTATAAGGCTGGAAGGCGCTGCGACGACTCCCATCATGCCAGGACTGAGGCTGCCACTTTTTAGGTGAACCAGAATGTGCGGAATGGTTGCTATTCGACGATGTATGTAACTCATTATTGATTATGAGAGGTTTTATGTCTTTTTCTTCGCTAGAATCACTGTAGTACTGCATTTTTCTGCAAATTACCGAGTGTTTTAAGTTGATAGTTTTATTTTAAGGTTATGTTTACATTTTTGACAACTGTCACAATTGTCATGCTTGAAAATATAAAACTATCAGTACACATAATTTCGAAATTAACCCTTGAAAAACTATTCTATTCTAAGCGATTGTAAACTTTATAACAATTTTCTATAAGTATGAGTAATATTATAAAAAAGCTAAGTTTTAGCCATTTTAAATTTTAAACGCTGTTTTCAACTTTCATGCTTCGAGTAAGTAGGTAGCTTTACATTGAATGCCTTGCTGACAAAATACCTCATTTCAAATACAAAACCGTGACAAAGCATTATTTTGCTGATATAAGTACTCATAAATTTTAATAATACTTCATGTTTTGCCCACACAATGTACAATTAATCGTTGAAACATTACATTCGAAGTTTCCTGTCTAAATCTAGAAACACATAGCGCATGCGCAAAATTCACATGTTTGTCACTGACAGGTCCTGAAAAATGACATCTGCCATTTAATAAGCCCGAGAAAACAGTTGCTAGGCGATTACAAGTGAAATTCATCCCGAATTATCGAAGAGATTGTGCAATTTACACCAAAATTGTGCCATCATCGGGCCGAAAAGACCCTCAACTGTGATTTGTTCATCGATTCCGTGGATGTACGACGGGTGTCAGTGTTTGTGGATGTGCGTGCGTGTGTAGGCACTCATTTGGATCTCGGTCAGGTAGAATCTAAGGTACGCCGTGCTTGTTTATTTTCAACTGTTATCTTTACTGCTGCTGTATGGAGATATTGTCAATAATTCCATGATACGCTCTAGATGAATGACGAAGGGAAGTTGATTTTAATAGACTGAGAGAATGTATAATAGAAATAATAGATTAATTGAAAATCGATATCTTCATCTACATAGATAATATATAAATAGATAATATTAGGCTCTAGGGAACATCGTCGAAATTTGTGCAGGTTGCACCTTGTTTCGGTTTGTGGTTGGGCATATGTGAGTGCATTGCATGCTGAGTATGCGGATATAAAGTAGGTTTTGAGAAGAAAGTCTTGCGTGTTGCAGTTGTTAAGAAGTTAAGAATGCATGCCGTGAAATAGGAAGTGAGATGGTAGTTAATAAGTTAAGATCGTTAAGATAGCTTGTGTTTATTTATTTTTATTTGGCGTAAAGTAGCGAGTGTTACTGAAGGTTAAGTCGGGTCTAGAATAGAATTGGTATCAGAAAGTCAAAAGTACATAGTCATATTTCACATTTTGCTGATTGTTTTTAAATCAACGCGTACAATATGCTGATAAGCGGTTAACATTTCGCCCAATTGTTAAAAAAAGCATCGAAAAATTGACTTTTTATAGCGATATATTTACAGTTTTTTTATCAACTTTTAAAAAGTTTATCATCATTGATATTATTGTTTGAAATAAACTTGAAGTATCGTTCAATATATGTATAATACTAATGAGTATGTGAATAATAACCTAATAATAATGAATTTGATTTGTTTTAGATGTGGTTTAGATTGACACTGAAACAATCGTAGAAGTTTTGTGATGGCGACGAACGGCGTGGATCCGCAACCGCCGGGCGCGCCGCCACGACATGCCGGCCCGCCGCCCCAGGCGCCGCCACCGCCGATGATGAACGCCCAGCGTATGCGGAACAACAACAATCAGAATCCGTTGTTCAACGTGCGCGACCAGCTCTTCCACACGCTGTTCTACAAGGTGTCGCTGACGTACGCGCGCACCTTTCCGAAGCCGGTGCGCCGGCTCTTCGAGTTCGTCATTCTGATGAAGGCGCTGAGCGCGTTCTTCGTGCTCGTTTACATGCACGTGGCGTTCTCGCGCGCGCCCACCACATGCTTGGAGCACGTGCGCGACACGTGGCCGCGGGATGGCATTTTGCGTGTCGAGATTGTACGCAACCAGGGCAGGGAGTACAATATTCAGGATAGTTATGCACGCGAAGCGCGCCGGAAACAGGAGCTCGATGACTTCGCCTCGTTTTTGGGGTATTACAATATCGAGGCGAGTGCTGTGGAGGAGTCGACGAAGGAGACGGAGCCCCTAGAGAAACGTATGTGGTATTTATTTCTTTTTTTTTGTGAATATATACGTAGATTTATGTTTTGTACGTATATGTACGTCTTGGACGTATTTATACGTCTTGAATGTGTACAAACGACCTGGAAATCTTACACGTATTTATTCGTCTTGGACGTATACATATGACGTATATTTGCATACGACTTTGTTTATTTACATTTTACACGTATACATACTCTGAACCCCTATAAAATGTCCTTTTAAATCTGTTTATACCACTAATATTGAAATTCTTTTTATTTTTAGGACAGTCCTATATTAACTCTAAAAGTGATCACACCGAATACAATCCATCTGCAATATCACCCAATTCGCTGGCAAATGTCTCACATCTATCAATAAAAACGACGCCGTTCGACGGTCTCATACCAATGGACGCACACGACCGACGTGACTTCACGCCCATCAGCGCCGCCCACTCGAAAGTCCACTTCGCCGCTGATGATGACACCAAAAGCAATGAAGATCACGCGAATTCGGCGAAGGAAAGCGCGTCGTCGGCAAACGAAGAGCGAGGTATAAGAAGCAACATATTCGTGCTCAAATATCGCACCATCAGCGAGACGCTCGCGAAAGCGTATGGGAAAATTGCGGACGGGTTTATTGTGCTCGTTTACCAGGGTACAACCACGAAAATAGTGTGCTTTCGCTTTTGAGCTTTTTCCATTGTTTATTATTTTAGCTTGCGTGCGCGTACGAAGCACGAGCGAAGAAAAACCCTGAAGCGTTTTTCCATATTGCACTTGCTAATTAATAATCGTGTTTGCACTCCAGTCGCTCAAAAGGTGTGGTAGTTGGTTAAAAAGCACAAGTATTAGTTGTTTTTCGATATATAGATGCAATTCAATTCGTTAGGCTAACATAATCTAAAGATAGGTTATTATTATGATTGAAGGAGTAATTTTAAGTTTAGTTTCTTTATTTTCAGAGCTCTTTGAGGATGATTATATTGTGGAGTATGCTTTGGAGCACGGTTTTCTGAGGTTGAGTCCATCGGCGAGGACGAGCCTCAATGTTCCTGTGCAGATTGTTGCGTTGGATCCGGATAAGGACCAATGTTTTGGTGATTCTTTTAGTCGGGTGGTGCTCGATCAGTTTCTCGGATATGATGACATCTTAATGGCGTCCATTAAAACTCTGGCAGAGCAGGAGAATAATAAAGGGTATCTCAGGTAAATATTAAGTATTTTTTATTAAACCTTAGAACTTACGAGTTTTATTTTATTGCAGGAATGTAGTTACTGGTGAACATTTCCGATTTGTCAGTATGTGGATGGGGAGAAGTTCATATCTTGCAGCGTTCTTCATCATGATTGTTTTTGTGAGTATATTTTTTTCAATAATTAAACTTTACGACAAAGCTTTCATTCAGATAAAAGTCTGGACAAATTTTATAGAATCTAACAACATTTAGTTTGTGACATTTTTGAAATATTCTTTTTTAATATTTGTATATTTCTATCACTTGTTAGACATTTCTTCTAATAATTCCTATCATAGACAACCCAGCCACACATTTTAAATAATTTGTCGTTTGGGTTGCCTATTTTTCGTGTATATATCTTTAAGAACTATTCTTTTGTGCGTAGCATTACGAATTGCCTAATTACACAATATTGGCGGCGTTTGAAGCTGCAATTGTCGCCCTAGCAGTGCCGGCTGTTGCGTGGATGGTGTAGGAGGGCGTTATTTGCCTCTGGCGGGTGATAACTCAAGCGGTGCGCATTCCGTGTGTCGCCAACGATGCGACACCGTGGAGCATTTTGTCTTTTGGCGGGCGGTTGGATTGCGTGCGCGCTGTGCGCTTGAGGGTCGGTCTGCGGTCGGTGTCGAGTGATCGTTGACATAATTATCGTCTAGTAGGCCATTGGGACGTAGTTAACCCTCCGCGCAGTCGTGTTGCGAATGGCGTCGGGTGGGTGGATTTATGTCAGGATGTTGTTCGACTCTCTCTATGAATGTTTCTGCCAAGAAAAGAAAACTTCAAAGTGTTTTTAGATAGTTTCCAAACGCAAGAAAATTCTCTGTATTTGTTGAATGTGACTCAAGGAAAGTTTGGGCTTCACTCGCGTAGATGGCGGAAGTCTTAAAACAAAATATCGATGCTTCAAATAAGTATCGATCTAAATTATGTGTACTAATACTTGACAATCATTTTTAGACTCATCTAGTGATAGTTTGGTTATTTGAGATAATAAAACCTCTTTACAAATAAAAATTAGTAAAATTTCAAAGAAAAACCAGAGGATTTAAATTATTTCGTTCAAGAATTGAAAGTGTTCAAGGCAAAGCTTCTGTTGCCAAAGGAAAACATGAAATAATTTGATAGTATCCATCTTTTTGATATACTATACATTGATTGAAACGAAACTCTACCCTGGTGACTTTATTACAGCAAATTGTAACGAGGATTACACTATTCGACGTATGTCGAATAGAAGCTAGAAATCTGTAAATCGGGCCCGCAAATTGCACTTTCCATTATAGATGTTGTTCCATTTGCCCTAACCTCAATTCAGCGCTATCGCCTACGCCACCCCCCTTCGCAACGTCCAGCTGGTCGCGCCCGACACCGCGCCGAATGCCTTCGGTCTCAAAGCCACCATGTAAAAGTGTAACATTCATAAACCTCCACAAACACAAAGTCGCCACAAATCGACATTTGTTCGATTTGATTCTCGCGACGGGGGCGAGAGACGCACCGTGGCGCGCCCGCTGAATGATTGCGACGGCGGTTAGAGAGGCGGGCGAAAAATGATTGTCGTGCCGGCGGTGTGCGGCTGGAATGCGTGCGATTTGTGCGCGCGCGGGGCCCATAATCTAAATAAATTGCGGTCGCCACAATTCATTAGCGCTGATGCCACACAGGCGGCATACGAGCGAGGAGCGGCGCGGCGGTTGGTGACGGTGTGGCGGCTGCACGGCGTCGTGTGACATTCCCGTATATGTTCCGGCGAGTCGGCGGTGCGTCGATGGATGGACGAGGACAAATCGAATCGACAGCCAGCGTTCCAGGGATGTATGTTTGGGCACGTCAGTGTATATGTTGCCCGATTTTCATATGTGGTAGTGTATACTGGGGGGTGTTTTAGGGGGATGCACGACGCCACTCGTCCAGCGTTGTACCTGTTTATATTCGATGGCGCCTCGATAAAAATAACGAAGCGAAATGGACGGTGGTATGGGGATTTTGCGGTGGTTTATTGGGCGGGGGTGGCTGGGGACGTGCAACATACGGCTGCGATGCGGAGTTATTGGCGGATGTGTATGGGGGTGAAATTGACTGATTTGGTGTTTTCTCGTTGCGCCGCGGAGGGTTGAAATGACCAATTTGTAAATAGAGACGCGGAAATCCGCTTTGTGAGTTTTTTTTTTGGTCGGTTGTTTTGTTCGACATGAGGCAATATGCCGCGTGCTGTTGCGAAGTTTTTTTGACTCGAAACATGTGGTTCAAAGGTGATTAATCACAAAATGTTATGAGTTCTAAAGAATATCAGGTGTAACCGGATTAAGTCAATTGGTCAAGTAGAAAATTATTTGTGCATTATTAGAATGAAAAAATTACGCTATTTCATAACAATTTTATTATAATTTTTTACAAATTATTCAATTCCGTGATGGACAATTGAGACACTCTCCTTTGTTAATTCAAGTGCAGTAAATTTATGAATAATTAGAAAACTATTTTTATCATGAATTGTAAGTATCGCATTTTGTAGTGCTGGACTTTTCCTAGCGCCTTGAAGAACTTAAACGTCTTGTAAAATAAGTAGGGTTCACAAAAGAGTCGCGTGAAGAATGTGCAAAATCATAAAATCCTAAGTCTCGATTATTAGACGGGCCGAATTGGGAGGGCGGTCGCGCGCGATGGCAAAACGTGCGCCGGATGAGAAACTCGACTGGAAAAGTTAAGTGGAATAAGAGCGGCACTTTAATTGGATTATGATAATTTATCGTGTTAGGCGGCGGTGGTGGCGAGTGCGGGCCCTTTTCGTTTCCCCCGCGCGCCGCCGCCACTATGCTACCATACTGTATGCGGAGTGCGACGCAATCCGTCATCTGAAACGAGACGCGCTGCTATCGTCGCCGCCCGCCACCCGTCCGCCCTTGCTAGCCGCTAGCTGCCTCCACGGCCGCCGCCACCGACACATCGACGTCGCATGTCCCTTCCTCCTCCTCCTCGCCGTCGTCCCCCATCGCCTCCATCCCTCGTGTCGACAGTGCCCGTTAACTCGGTTTGCCAACCCGGAAAAGTACGGTTGACACTTAACACATGATAAAATCTCCACCTCGCTCCTTCTTCCAACTTTCTCATCGAGCGGTGGCGACAACATCGGCGGCGGCGGCAGCAGTGGTTGTCGGTGGCGCGTTCATGCGACACGCTCGCGCCGCGGATTCAATTCTTCACGGCTCCTCGCCATCCTGAACACTCCCGGCTTCATATTCGCATTATTCGCATAATATGCACGGATGGGCGAGCCGACGAGCAGTTTATTGCATCCGCAAAAACCACCTCCCACCCGCCCTTGATGCATACAGTTCGCCGTGGAGTGCACAGCGGCGCCGGCCACCCGAAAGGGCGTTTAAAATTCCTGCCGTTTTCGGGCACGCTCTAAACAACTCGATTTTGTATAATTTTCGCGTTCCAAATGCAATTACGCATGGCTGGAACCTCATATCTGTCATATTTTAAGGCTGTTTCGAATTATTTATTATGTTAAATTGAAAATTGAATTTCCTAGTAGACAATAGGCCGTAATTTTTCACTTTAATTTAAAAATTGATATAAAATTTAAAATGTAATAAGTTGAGTATCTCAATTGTCCGTCTCAGATTTGGATGAAAATTTTTCAAGTTTCGAGTGCTATATTGAAATAATTTCTGTTAATTTGTTTTTATATTTTCACCATATTGAGTCGTTTGACTTCTTCTGAGATTTAATCATCTATAATTCTAAATGCAGAAGTCGTGAATATTATGGTTGCTTTAACTATTTTGAAAAGCCTTTTATAGATGGCGCGATGAGTGTTTGTCGATCTTTTCTATACTGCGCGGTGTACAGCCAAGTGGCGCAGCAAGTGGCGAAGTTAATTCTTCTTAACAATAGTATTAGTCTTACAATGAGAGTGTCTCAATTGTCCGTCATGGAATCGAATGAAAACTTTTGTATGTGTAGTATATTTACAGAAATAATTTGTGCTATCGGAATTTTTCGCCGTTTTGAGCACAAATTATATCTATTGGCATGAGTATTCATAGTAATCTATATATCTATTATACGTACAAAAAAATTTTCCGTGACGGACAATCGAGACATTCTCCTTGTTAGTTTAGCTAGTATTATTAGTCTTAGTTTTTAAGTACAGGGAGTATTATTAGTATTAAATGTAAAAATATCCATATTTTTAGAAATTTCTACCAAATTTCGTAATTCCAAACATCCCATCCTCTGGCTTGCCCTTATATGACCTGATGCCCATGGCCTGTCACTTAATCTTTATACCTACTGGAAAATAGTTTGAAACTTTTATGAAAAATCCAAAAAAATAAACTTTATAATATTACTTCCCTTAAAAAATAGATATAAAATGGAGATATAAATTTGTGTACGAGAGGGCGCTGAATTTAATGCCACCGTCGATGCATAACTAAGTAAAGCACATTAACACCATTACCTAATAATAGCTTTTCGAGTATCGTTTTCCGACTAATTGAAATATCAGATTTCCGGTTGTTTTTTTCGGAGGATAAAGAAAAGGGAGCGAAACATGGAGGTTTTTCAGGATTTATACCCTCAAATAATCGTAGAATATTTACTAACTACACTTTATACTTTCAAAACTTTACTATCATTGAATTTCATCCGTCTACTTTTCTACTTTTCCAAAATAAGTTCAAATATTTTATCTCTATATTTCTATCAACTTTTGAACACTTATAATTATAATTTCAACATTTATATCTTTTTTATTTTACTGTTCTCTGCACAATTGTAGTACATCAACGTTACGCTATATTTAATTTTTAAATAGCTTTAAAATGTAAGTACCATGACAGAATGACCAAGTAGACGTTTAAAATATATAAAATATAAATATATATTTCACCGATGATAGCTAAATCGTCATAACCTAATTTTGATTCCTTACGGAAATATACTTCATATTTCTCCCCTACTATTGACAGATCAATCAAAAACTCTCACAATAACATGCAAAAAGTGAGCACTTATCATTGTACGCTAACGAAGACGTCGCATTGTCGCTAAAGCTTCTCTAGTGCCTCTTGCGCTTCACTCGAATTCATTCGTATGTGAATATATGCTCGTACGATATGCGCCTACGCACGCAATGCGATCGCCCAGCGCTTAGCGCGCTTTACAACTCGCTGGCGTTCCGTCTTTTTCGCCGTTTTTGGCGTGTTAAAAAGGGCCACCGGTACTGTTGTGTCGTCTGCACGCGCCCAACCACCGATCCACCTACCCAGGCCCCAGGTCGCATTCACCAAGCTCCAGTTCTTGTTCGCATTCGAAGTGTGCGTCGGTGGCGGCGGCAGCGGCTTGATACGTCGGTTGTTATCGCAACGCTTGGTAACGATGTCATTAGCTATATTTCTCCATGGCGTTCGATTTCACGTGCGCGCCAAAGCCGTTGTAGGTATGCATGCACGCCACCATTCGTAGGAGCAGCAGTGGCGGCAGCAAGGGCCGACAAAAGATTTATCTGACGTTTCACATTTATTTGAATATATGTACATCTAACTAGCGGCGTTATTGCAGTTATGCAAGTTTTCGTTCTCGTTTTCTTTTTTCGTGCTGGTTTTTGAATTTATGGCGATTTTGATCCCAATTTTTAGACTTTTTTTTGTACATTTTTAGGATAGGTTCCTATGTATGGATTTATGTGTATGCACGTGTTTGTATGTGTGTGTTTGTATGTGTATGTATGTATGTGTGTGTATGTATGTGTGTGTATGTGTGTGTTTGTATGTGTTTGTGTATGTTTGTGCGTTTTGTGTGTGTGTATATATGTATGTATGTGTGTGTATCTATGTGTTTGGATGTGTGTTTGATGTGTGTATTTGATGTGTGTGTTTGAATGTATGTGTGTGTGTGTATTTGTATGTATGTGTTTGTGCGTTTTGTGTGTGTGTGTGTGTGTGTGTATGTATGTACGTGTGTGTATCTGTGTGTTTGGATGTGTGCGTTTGTATGTGTTTGTGCGTTTTGTGTGTGTATGTGCGTGTGTTTGTATGTGTTTGTGCGTTTTGTGTTTGTATGTTTGTATGGGTGTGTATGTATGTGTTTGTGTATGTGTGTATGTATATGTTTGTGTATGGGTGTGCATGTATATGTTTGTGTGCGTGTGTATTTGTGTGCGTGTGTATTTGTGTGTATGTGTGTGGGTGTGGGTATGAGTGTGGGTATGTTCCAATGAAGTAGTGCGGGTGAATATGTGAATGGTGGTGTTACATTTAACTGAAAGAGATAATGAAATGCCACTTGTATTTGCAGCTCCCACTTCTATTTATAACACCTCCTATCAATATATTGCTCTTCCCACTTCATTTTGCGCCGCCCAATTCAAATTACAGCTCCACCCATTTCAATTCATAGCCTCTATTCCTTTAATATTAGCTCCTCTAACCTATGTATAACTCCCAATTACAAATATTACTCTTATCCTTCCATGTATAGCGCCTCCAATGTTCTTTTTCCCGTCCACTTCCTTTTAGAGCACCTCCTTGCACCATGCTCTTACTACTTTTAGTAGCTTCTCCCACCCGCACTTACTAGATTCTCCCACTTTTTTGCCACTCCCAATTTAACTTTCCTCAATATGAAGCTCGTCCCACTTTTATTTGCTGCTTCCATTATTGCACCTCCTACTTCAATGTATTGCTCCTCCCTCGTCATTTTGTTCCTCCCTCTTCATTTTGCTCCTCCCAATTCAAATTATAGCTTATAGTCTGATCAATTACGACAAGTCATGATTAACATTATCAGTCTTTGGAAATAACTATGAATGTAGTGCTAGGTTCAAGTAAATAAACATTTCTTATCGTCTTTCATTAAAATTAAATTTAATTATTTTAAACATCTTGTAAATAATTAAAACTGAAATCTTATTGTTTACAGACCGTTTCACAATCAATGTTGCTACGGTATTCGCATCATCAAATATTCGTCTTTATCGGTAAGTGCTCTCCTTAAATATTAATAAATTAAACTTTTTCGTGATTGTTGTTCGCCTGAAACGACGACGAACGCCTTTTTCCCGGCGCACTTAACCTACCCACTGCTGCTCGTGTTTTGCGCTCTGGTTTTGCGTATGTTTGTCTGGAGTTTCCGCGCGGATAATGATAAAAGTTGAGTGAGCGCCGGCATTGCCGCCGCTCGGAATTATTAAACTAAGATTGATACGAGTGCGCCTTGATGCCGACGATGTCATCGGCGCGACGGCGACGGCGTTTAATGTCCTTGCTCTCCCTTCTGTACCCTTACATGCGAGCAGCGCGAAGAAAGCAAAGGGGGCCTTGTCGTCGCCGCCGCCGCCCCCGCCCCCGATCCGATGTCCTTAATCAAAAAGCAACGTGTTTTAAATTATTAAACGGTAAATTATAATTTCGAGGCGGATGCGCCAGGCATGTCTGTCGATCCAGCATACATTTATGCTCCAACTTCATCGCTGGCATATTTATGTGCATGTAATAAATATAATAGGAAATAGACGAGTGGAAGATGACACCATCAGGGTGCGCAAAGTTTTGATCGATCTTTCGTCGAGTTCGGAAGTTTGCACTTTTTTTAAATACGTTACGCGATTAAAAT
Source organism: Mimaenictus wilsoni (assembly GCA_027575185.1). Taxonomy (NCBI): domain Eukaryota; kingdom Metazoa; phylum Arthropoda; class Insecta; order Coleoptera; family Staphylinidae; genus Mimaenictus; species Mimaenictus wilsoni. Next base: position 992,993 of record JAODAC010000001.1, on the reverse strand, counting down.
TCATAACTTTGATAGGGATTCTGATTTGATACTGAATCTTCTGAAGTTTTGCATAAAGCGAACTGAATGAGTTTATGCGAAAAAAAATGGATAAGACTTTAATGCCACGATGAAACGATAGTCTTATTTTGAAAAATTCGATGGTTTTTCAAACAGAATTAAAGCCGAAAGCATCAAAGAAGAAAATTTAAAGATTTAAAGAATTGTAAAGGAGATACTATTCTTCAAACGTAAAAAAAGTGTGTATGTGTGCGTGAGAATATATGTTAGTACGTGTATGTGTGCGTGTGACTGTTTATGTATGTATTTGTGTATGTGTATGTATGTGTTTGTATGTGAGTGTGTGGAGGGTGATTGTAAATGTGTGTGTGTGTGTGTGTGTATTTATGTGTATGTGATTGTGCAATGTATTTGAATGAGTGAGTGTATGTGTGAGTGAGTGCGTGCATGTGTGAGTGAGTGCGTGCATGTGTGAGTGAGTGCGTGCATGTGTGAGTGAGTGCGTGCATGTGTGAGTGTTTGTGTATGTGTGATATAACACACCAAGGCTGCTATGAAACAGTTAAAATTTGAAAAAGTCTCCTGTTTTTAAAATAAATTAAAGAAGGAAATTCCAAAGAAATGATTAAGTTGTAAAGCAAAGAAAAACGATATCTAAAATATTATTTTATCAGATAGTGTTAGAGATTTGTCTTTTGTGTATTTGTTAAGTTGAAAATAGCCATACATTTCCTTTGGATATTTGGAAGTTCACAAAAATAAGATCTAAAAGAACTCTAACAAATTGATTAAATTGTAAAGGATTTATTATTATTCAAAAACAAAATACACACCCACACGTTATGCGTCTATAATATAATATATTTCATCAGAATGTCTTTGCCTTCATGCAAAAGATATTTTTTCGTCCTATGCATAATCTGGCCACAAACTTTGACTCGAGCCTCTCCCAGCCTAGAAATAGAACTATCTCTGACCAGTAGCCACTTCCAAAGCAACCCTCTGGAATCCTTGAAGATAAAGCTCACAAGGAAAAAAAACCCACCTCCTGAGACATTCTTCAAACCACCGGAAGATGGAAATATGAGCCCACGAAAAGAGCAAATATACACAATCCTTGACGATGTATCCGTGTGCGATCGCAGCGGCCGCCTCCTTCCACGACTTGGCACACAGAGAAGGAAAAAAGCAGTATACAAAACCAAACCGGAGGCCGCAGAACAAAAGCACTGGGTGCGTCGAGAGTTGTCTGTGTTTGCCGGACCGCGGTGTAGCCCCTGAGACTTTGTGCCCCCGCCTCGCCGGCCCGCACCGCTCGAAGTATTACAACGTTTTCAGCCGCAGTTTGCCGTCCCCGGGCAAACTGGGTGGTTCTCGGTGGCGCCTATATGTTTGCGGCAGGTACACGCCGTGTATGCTGTGGCCATATGCGCATATCCTGCCCGCAGGAATAATAACAGATTTCAAACGGATTTCGGCCTCACGCTGCACGGCTTTGGGCTTTCGGCTAAAGGTTTCGGTTTTCGTTCGTTTTGATCCTCTGTCCGAACAACTTTCAAAATACCATGAATGAGGCGCTGCCGAAAAAGGGGCAGATCTGGACATTGTTTGAAAAATAAGCTATATCACTTGTATTACACTTGATACGGAATTGATATGTTTTCTTGGTATAGCTTTAATCCAGTCAAGGGTAAAGAAAATTATTTTGTTGACATGGATTTAGTTTATCTGTAATTTTTAATATGTTATGAGTGTTTTAATATTTTGAAGATTTCTTGAGAAGATCAGAGGAATAGCATAATATAATTTTCTAGGAAATTGTGGGTTTGATAAGTAAAACAGGGAAATCCAATTCACGAAAATTATTTCCACATCAGTTCAAATATGTTGAGCCAAATCTGCGTCGGACATGCCGGGAAGTATAACCTTCAATTTTGTATGTTAATTATTTGAATGTTATATTGCTAAAAAATCCCTTGAGACTTATAGTGACTTAACAAATTAATGTCACGAAGAAGTTAACAATATTTAAAAAAAGTCGTTAATTCTTAAAAACAATTCCTTTGCTAGAAAGTTTTATCCTTACTATTAAAAATTTTGCAGGTTGTTAAAATTTTTATTTTCGAAAATTATCTTTAGAATTTTTGATTTAAAAATACTTATAATTTCATTTGAACATTTCGCTTTATCTGATCCTCTTTGTGTCCACTGCGCGTATCTGCCGCCCGCATCCTAGGCTACCAAGCCTCTCGCTTCTCGCTCCATCCACGGCCCTTTGATTTCGCGTAGATTTTTCGATACTAGCGCACGAAATAACATGCATGTTTTTATCCGCTCAGTGACAGTGGCCGGGGTGCGGGGGCGTAAGTATCATATTCGCCCTTTGTGCGCCGCCCCGCGTGTGTCTTTGAAGGCATTTGACCTGGGCCAGAGTAGCCACTGGCCATCAGGGCCGAGGCTGCACGCACGGACGCTGGATGGCGGCGCGGTGCGGCGTGTGTATTCCCAAAAGGTCCCCGTAATACACGAATCCGAATGTGGATTTCACGGAATATATTTCACGGTATCGCGCTGCGGTGACGGCCATGGTGGAGGAGGCGGTGAGTATAAACACTCTTTGATGTGAGCGCCATGAGGTTTGCGCTGAAGATGTTGATACAAACGGTTTCCTTTGGCCCCCTTTTTTTCTTGGCTACTCTCGAGTGCGTATCTCTGCCGGGGTGATAAGGAATAGCACCCGGGGTTTTCCTATTATTCAGCGTTTATTGCATAAGCGTCTAAAGATGCTAATCGCTTTTGTGGTTTAATTTTTCTGACATTTTTGAAGTGAAACTTTTGTATGCACGCTTGACTTGGGGAGAAAATTGGTGAATGTAAGCCGAATTTTGGCGGCGTATGGCTGACCAGGAGAGTGTCTCAATTGTCCGTCACGGTATTGAATTATTATTTTTTGTACATTTACTACATACAATGCAATACAATTACAATACAATACAATTTGTGTGTAATGAGATTTTTCGCGGTTTTGAGCCGTTGAGAATATTTTTTGTGTTTCTTACATTTCTTACGTTTCTTACATTTTATGAATTTTAAAAATGTAGTTAAATCAATGTAATTTTGACATTCCTTTATAATTTTTATGGTGTTGAAGTCTAAAGTAATCAATTGTCATAAAATGCATCATAATAAAACATCCCTTCGCTTAGTATTACGCTATCATGCAAATATAACCACAATGTACCAATATTAATTAAAACGTGAGTTAACACATTCGTTTATTTCGTTACAATAGTAATTATCACGTTCGGTCTAACCACAACCAAAACATCGATATTTGAATGTAATTTAATTAGAACATATTTGGTTGAAATATGCGTGATAGATTAATATTTTCATGGGATAATTACACCCAATATTAACACGATGTTAATCAGCTTTACGTATTTCCTCCCCCTTTTTGTTTTATAAACAAATATATTGAATTCATTTTTCTCGTTCTTTACTTTACTTGTATTTAATTCTGTATTTTTTGTAATTAATTAATTAATTAATTGATGTTTTTCAGTGGACCTGCTGCAAACACTGGAATTCAACATGACTGTGAGTTTTCCGGCCGCACCTCTGCTGACAGTCATATTGGCTCTCGTCGGTGAGTTACAATTTTTCTCTCTTTTGTGTGGTCGCAGATTATGTTTATTTCGGATTTTCATTTGGGCTTGCTCCCGATTGTGATTATGTTGGCGCAGTGAATTTAATCTTGCAAATCAAACAGCTCGTATATCAAATGTGACATCATTGGATTTCAATTTTCGTTTGGAGATGCAATGAAGCGCATGAATGGAATTTTACTAATATCAATTTGTCATATCAACGTCTCGCGTCGACGTCGTCCTCGTGCGCCCCCGATCGTAATAGCAGAAGTACATAATATCTACTTATATGCATATGAATACCAAATAACGGATATGTTATGAAATTGCCTGCCTGCTAGAGATTATTGTATGTTAGATATCTACTCGGTTTAAACGTTTTATGCAGAACTGAATCCCTTCAAATTTTCGATCGAGAAGAAGACTTTTTCACCCGTCTGCGTTTAAATATATGTCTATGATTCTATAGAGTCAGGGTTGTTAAACAATTTCGCCTTGTTTTGACGTAGATTGGAGAAAATATGACTTGTTATGATAGTATTTACTCGGTATATTAAACTAAAAACCTACATAATAAAATAATATCACTTCGATTCGCGTATCGCGCGTATTTCATGTCGTATTGTGCACCGGGCTTGACAATATTTGCGCACAATAATTGACGTAAATACCAATTCAGAAACGCGGATATATGTCGCAGACGCATTTTTCTGCGTTGCCTGGCGTGCTTTGGAGGAGTAGGTGGAAGAGCAGGCGGTGGGTATTGCCGGAACCACCCCGGTTTTCCTTCAGACGCGTCTTTGCCCTCGCAGCGTTTCACTCGTCTTGCAAATATTTGCATTTCCATTTGACATGTGTACCACACACTCGGCTTGCGCAAATAAATACATAACAAGGAACGGCAACATTGTGTGTTTGAGGCTGGCGGTAAATCTAGGCCATATTTTTTATTATGAAATTGAATTATTATCTCACTCACTTTAGCTTACCTAGCTCATTTTCGTTTTTTACTCTTTTACATTGTATTGAATTGTAACAAAGTAGATTCTATAAACTTTAATTACGACTGAATGCAGATGTTATGTGCATTATTTACTAATTTATGAAATACAAGTTATTTAAAGCGCCATCAATGATGTGCTACTGTTGACAACCGTATTAAGCTCGATCTATCAATTGATGCTCGGTCGTGGCGATCGTGTAGGTGCGGTTTGTTTGGGGATGCTGATTAAATAATGGCGCGTTACGCAATCCCCGGCCGGCCGCTAACGATTCCTAATGCAAAGTAAATGGATTGCGGTGATTAGCAACGAGTACAAAATAATATCGAACGCGCGGTAATCCGCGGCGGCGCGCGCGCTTTGCGTCCTCCAGAGCGGAACAGGAGCCCCTAGCAAGTAAACGGCAAACTGGGTGGCTGGGGCATAATCATATCTCAGTGTGGTTGGGCATGCGAGGCGCATGTTTGCGCTTGCCCTCGTTGATGACTGCATTTGCATAACACGGTGTGCGGCCGCTGCCACTGCTATTTACTCCCAAAAGGCGAGCATTATCGAAAGCGAAACTAATCATAACAGATGCTGGAAATACTACTACCCGCTCGTGTGGCATGGCGTAGCGCAAACAACATTGATTTAATCTCGCCGAACTTGTCGAATTGCTAATCGGCTTGGATTTCGAAAAATTGACATTATTGCGTTATTGTGTAATGAAATGTTAATAATACTTTTTCCTACCCCTATTGTACCATGTACATATTTCAGTGTAGTTTTTCATTAAGAAAAGGACATACATATCTCACGGATATTCATTGGTGCACTCGATGATCACGTAGTTGTAGGCTAGTGAGTGCGGGAATGTGTTCATAGTGCACTGCCGCGCTGTCATTCTCTCTGGTCATTCATAGGTATCTTTTTATTGCTGTTTTTAATAGTCATAACAAAAGAATAGTGTATCACTAGCGTGGAATGGTCATTTAACATACATAGCATTCCATGCCCGTTGTACAATATACTATTACACCAGAGTATCGTTGGTTTTATTTAGTATATTTTGGAAAATATTTGTTCACATATCTTCTAAATCATGGTAGCGCAGAATCATGGATATTAACCCAACAAGAGCAAAGCAAGGTTAGGGCAGTTGAAATGAAAGTAATGAGAAAAATCTTAGGGGTCACAAGAATGAACAAAATTAGAAATGAGGACATAAGAGAAAAATTAGGAACCGAAAGTGTTGAGAAATACATTGAAGAAAAACAACTAGGATGGTGGGGCCACATGATTAGGATGAGTGAGGAAAAGCAAGCTAAGAAGGTATGGGAGGCGAGGAAAATCATGAAGAGGAAACGAGAAAGACCCAGGAAGAAATGGGAACAGGAGATTGAGGAAAACTTGCTGAAGAGAACTTGCTAAATGTAAATAAGCTCCAAATGATTATTACGCACGCTTACTGCTAAAAACTATAATAATAATAATGTATATATTTTACATATATTTTTGTGTGTTTACAATTTTTATGTGTTTTTGTTGTGTAGTTGTTGTGTGTTGAATGTAGAGAGTTGAATATTGAGTGTTTGTGGCAAGGTGTGGGTGAATAATATTCTCCCGGTGGATTGCCTGCCTCGGGGAATCGAACCCCGTCCTCCTACGTGGTACGCCGAGGCGCTACCAGTAGTCTGCCCAGGTGGGCTAAAAACTATATTTTATAATCAAGGAACATTTTTGCAGTTCTGATGGCCGTCTCGAGATGCACAGCCTTTTTCTAAATTCTATGTTTATGTATAAGCATATTTATTGGCAGTTTGAAAATTGAATCTCGAAAGATTTACTATCCTATATGCAAACATGAACATGTGCATTTTTATTTCCAAACATGCGACTTTTATATGATGTGCATCCATCATAAACGCATCGAAATGTCCCACGCTGATGAGCGTGATTAATTAACGCTAATATTGTCGCCGCATCAACTTACGCTGCGTGTGGCGCGATGACCGGTGACTCCAATTTCACTGCGGCCGTGCTATCAGTCATGCGAAATAGATGATCACCAACAACGTGCGCGTGTTTTCACCTGGTGCAGTCATGCGGTTTCGGCGTGAGGGCTGGGGACGGCGGACGGCTGCCTGCATGAACTGCTCCGGCCATTGGCGGCGATGGCGGTGGCGAGAGCGGAGGCATGCAACAGTCTGTTTTGTGGTCGTCGGCCAATGTGTCGGCGCGGCGGCGGTATGCAGTGACGGGATGGGTGCCATCGGGTGGTGATTGCTTTGCAAAAACCGTGTGTGTGCGTATGTGCCATGCCACGCCTACCGCAACGAGCGATACGATATCGATCATCAATCATTTGCTATTTTGCTATCGGTGAAGCGCCATCTATAACATTGGTGTGTTCTAGTATTTCATCGCGATGGACAACGAAGTCAATTAGCGTGGAGTGTATTTTGTCATACTGTTGATTAGGTTATCGAACAAAATGGTGATTTCGAGGTTGGTTAAGTGAATGTCGAAATTTAGTCATTCTGGAGCAAAAAGGAATTTGTAAAATTTGAGTTCAGAGAAAAAAAAACTAGGTTTAATTTAAACTTTGTAAAAACTTGACTCCTCAATGGGAGGGAGGGAGGTTATCGTAGTTTATTGTTTAACTATTAGTCTGATGGAGGTCGGTTGGGATCATAGAGCATGCCGCGCCCAGTTCGCTGTCTATCCCCACATTGTCATGAAGTATGTGGCGCCTCCGCCAAAGGTAGCCCAGTCAAGCGGTGCGTCTATTTTCCGTCTACAATAGGGAAATGGGAATATAGATGGATAGATATGTGGCTTGGGGGCGGCGCGGCGGTGTGGCCAGAATGACGCAAAAAGCTGAAAGCTTTTAAATCTATTAAAGCGCAATGACGGTGGTAATTGTGACCCCCGCGAACTCCCGGAGTTGGCGGGTTGGCAAGCCGTTCCATTGCCTGGAATGGGGGGTATTGTTTGTGTGATGTATGATATTTGAAATTTGATACTCGGTTTGATGATGATGAAGACCGACGATGTGTGGCTGCTGTTTCGTGTGTGACGCGTCGAGTGGGCGTGTGATGAGTGTGTCTGTAAGTTTTGCTATGAATGCCCGGCCATCGTTTGTTGTACATGACTAATGGATTATGTGGATGATATGAACTAGGTCATATTCTTGTTTGAGTTCTCTTATTCTAATGCAGTGTTTTTCAAAATGTGGCTAGGGTTTCGCTTGGTTCCACTGTTAGGGGTATTTCAAGGAGTTGTATGCTGATATTTCCTTTGTATTTTACTGTATAGAAGGATCAGAAGATTTGAAATAATGTATGTCTACATACATTTGAGTTAACGAAACTAATTTTTCTGTTTATATAAGAGGAGCTGCCATTGGAGCCCTAGAGAAGTAACTGGGAGACTGAAAATCGGTGGATGGTAGAAGACCTGTTATTCAAGCTCACCACTACCCATGGGAAGCTTCCTCCTCTCTCCGGCAAATTTGTCAGTTCTTGTAACAGTAGCTCCTGGGTCTCAAATGCGTCATGGGGCCCCCAAGCAAAGGTGGGTCGGTCCAAAACTTACGTGGCACAGTAACTTACACGCGAATCTTAGTTTCTCCATTACTGACCAAGAAGAATGGATGTACTGATTTGGAATGTGCTCATTCGAGAATGAATGACCTAAAGGTGGAAATAATAATAGTGGACATAGAATGTTTCCTCAATTTTCCACCAGGTCCACCACCTCATCGTCACTGAATTGAAGACCTAGACTGAATGACCAGGTTTGAGGATTGCCCTGGATTTAAGTTAAAACTGTCGTTTTTATTCTGAACCAATTCAGAAATATTACAATATCTGTATATGGATGTCTAAATATGATGTCTGAGTGGGATTAATTTTTGAGGGACTGGGTTACCCTGGATGTCGGGTATATCAACTAATGGTATTTTGTTGAACATGATAGAAGAGGAACGTAGTACAATGTAGTGAAGTTCACATAGGACTTAGTCGTAAAATGTTCATGCTATTGCTCCAATGACCCGACCCCCATCTAAATCGTGACAAATTATTGGTGATTTTACACTTCGGGAGAATTACGAGTTCAAATGGTAATTATGCGGAACGAACAATGTGTAACAATGAGTGGAAAATGGTAAGAACCAGCCGAAATGCAACAGTTTGGCGTGGAGCACACGCCCTCTTCGATGCAATAAATCAGCGCCGGGTGGGCGGCGGCGGTTGTCGGTGGTGCGGGCGATGGCGTCGGCGGCGGCGGATGGCGGCCGTTACGACGCCGGCAACAGCGGGTTTTATCGCGGTGGCGGCGGCAACGCGGAGCAACAAGTTGGGAGCAACTGGTAGATGGCGCGCAACAGGCGAGATCCGTAGCAACAAGTAAAGCAACGCCGCCTTCGTCGGCGCGTCGGCGTCCGTTGAGTTTGTGGAGGTTTTTCGTCGAGCACACCCACAAATATATCCGTTCGACGGCAGCGGGCCCAAAAAAGCCTTTTTGTGCGCGCCGCGCTCGTTTCGCCGTTTATGCGCTACGTTTTATCGTCTCCGGCGGTGGCGGCAGCGGGCGGGTGGCGTTTTTCTCATTCAGCAGCAGGAGCGCTCTGCTGGCGGATTTAGAGAGAGAATGGCTGCGTTTTTTCCTGGTATTTCAACAGCAAGTCTCGCGCTTGTCAGCTGCCTCATGGGGATCAAAAACCTGCACATGTTTGAGATATTTCCGGCGTGTGCTTTTATTTTTTCCGATATTGTTTTCGTCGTTTCTTTTTTGCAGTCTACCCACGTAATCCGTGCTTAAATAGTATGTCAGTAGATAATTTTCCTACTTAGTTGATTTCATTCGCGCGACTTTGTCGTCGAGATGACTCGGGCGGATGTCAGAAAGGGCGCGTATTGGGTGGTGCTATCGACGAGATTCACATTTTAATGATGCACGATGGCGAGCGAGACCAGCACTCACTGCCTGCCGCCACTTATTGCTGCTCACTGCCTCGCAGCCATCACCGCGACGAGTGCGTGACGTTTTGGTAACTTGATTTCGCGGCACTTAGGTCGCGGAAAGAATAAATTTTATCTGGGTGAGATTGCCAGCCTGATTGAATCACTTCGGTATTAGCATAATTCAAATTTACTCGCAATGTTCGTCGGCGGTGCGGCGCGCCCATGTCTCCGTTACCGACTTGAACTCTTTAAATTCTCTTTTATGATCAATTGTAAAGTGGATTCTTTCCGGGTTCCATTTGTTCGCATTTAAACATTTAGTTGAAGGTGAAACCCACCTCTTTTTATTTCACATTATATCTATCTTATTTGAAATTACGTGGTAAACTTTTATAGTTCATAGCTACAGAGGATTCCTCCAAATTTGGACTAGTAATAAAGACTGGTTATTTCTTCTTTTGACTTATTATTCATCATCATATAATTTGTATTTTCAACGATAAGTATTGTTAAGTAATTATTATTCACTAAACACTGCGTAGAAAGTAAGGAAAGCGTCTGTCCCAAATTCAGAGACGAGACAGACAGTTACTATTTCGCAATGAAGCGGTCAAATAAAAAGTTATCACTCCAAGAATGAAGTGAAGTCATGTGAGGACTGTATGGCGCAGTGGTAACACTGGCGTTGTTGTGCAAAGGTCTTGGGTTCAAACCCCGGAACCGACTAATTATGATCTCGCATTTCACACTTTTCCAAGTACCTCCTACAAAAGGAGGAGGGTTGCCCGAAGGGCTTGTAATTTTTTATGGGCTGTCTTCATAAACAATTATATGCAAATAAAACTACACTGAGACCGGAACCGCCCGGGCTAAAGTTACTAAACGGCTCCAATATTCCTTGCAGGAATAATGAAGAACCATACTTAAAAATGAAAGTGTCAATTCTGATGAGAATTGACTTTCTAAAGTTAATATACTATAACTTGCTAAACACATCAACTTAAAAACAAGAAAACATGTAGGACAACTAGGAAAATCCTATATTTAGAGTTATGTCAATTCAAATTTGTGCAAACCGAATTACCACCCGTATATTTAATTAAAATTTCCATTCGACTAAAAATACAAAGCGCATGTCTGATGATCCGCAGCGAAACAATAAAACCAAATGAATCCTAGCCGGCAGGCAGGCAAACCATCCGATCCTGCAGCGGGTGTGCGTGCAGAGTCCGCACCCCTGGCATCGTCGTCGTGGTTGAAATCGATCGTCGCTGAAATCGTCGATTTTATTTACATACGAGTTAATTAAGTAATAAAAACGAGGAACGTTAATCCGCACTGCGTGCGCCACACCAATCTCATAGGCAGGTACAGGCACCGCATGGAAAATCTAGAAAATTTTCCTCGATTTATACGCGAAGGGACCGGACGTAGAGCGACAAAAAAGTCTGAATTCCTATTAACATGGGATTGCTGTAGAGAATGGGGTCCTGCTGGGCCACATTTGCAAACGTGCTCACTACAAACCTACTTATACAGTTATACAGTGCGTTCTAGGGTTAATTTGGAGTTATTAGGCGTGTAATCGTAGTTGTACTACAGAGTATGTAAATGCATCGGATCAAATGTAAATTCCTAGGTGTGGAAAATAGGTTTTTACCCCCTTCGGCGCAATACCACTGGCGCAAAATAGAAAAGATAATGAAATTGTTATAAAAAGAAATGCAATGATTGCGATGGTGGCGTAGGAGTTGAAATCTTGTGGCGATAGTGGCGCGAAAGGACATTGGATAGTGCGGGGACACGTACCGGATGCGTTTGTATAATGTCGGACGGTGTGCTTTTTCGTTTATCGTTCGGCTGATGTTGGCAAACAAACAGATCGTTATCGAAAGCGCGGATCTGTCGTTTCGAATGTCTGTCTGTCTCTTCAAATACCTGGAAATTTGCAATTGAGTGGAAAACATGTTCCAACTACTTTTTACGCATATATTTTTAAATTCCATTTAATGATGCTATGTTTAATGATGATAGTTTTATAAAATTACTCTCTCGTTTCATTTTCTGTTTGGTGTTTATTGTTCTGCTTTTAGGAATTATTTGTTTTTAGAAGAAATGCATCTATGGTAATTGCGATTTTAATTAATTATGTGCCATTACATGCGTTGTTTCCTTGAACTGATGACTTCTTATGGTAGGGTAGACCACTTTGTTGCATAACGCTCCACCTGTCTAACAGTCCCCCCCCCCTCTTACGCATACTGTGGCGACGCTACGAAGGCCCACAGTCAACTGCATTATCAACTATCATTATCTTCGTACCGGGGATTGCAGGTTCAAACTGCATACCACGGATTATTATTAGGCAGCTTTGCTGGTGCCATACAAAAGAACAATATGACGGTAGTCCGTGCGAGAAAATAAACATCTCTCAACTTAAAGTAGTCACTTCTGTCGGCTATCCCGAGAAACACATTTTTCTCTCCGCCTGCAGAGATCGCTTTAAATTTTTTCATTTGGTGCTCAATGTTCATTTTTGCGGAATTATTTGTATTTAAAAGAAGTGCATTTTCAGTTATTTCAGTCCCTTATAGAAATGCACGACGGCACTGTACTGTACAAAACTCTGATTCAGATTTCCCCCCTCCCGAAATGAAATCATAAAAATTACAAAGAAAACGATGGAAATCATTTCTTAAGGTCCTCTTTCTAATACCTTATAAGCTTCTATTTTCCACTTTGGGTTTTGGGTCGTTTCACTCTCAGTTTTCCGCCCTCGTGAGTTCGCAAGCTTCCAGAAGTCTCTCTACCACCGTCAGGGTCCTCCGAAACACGCCATCGTCCCCTTCGTGTGTTTGTGCCGCCCTGTTTGCGTACGTGTGCTCTCGTCGGGCAGCTTGTATTTGTGCGTCTGTCGGCAGGCAGGCGGATGGTGTTTCGGTGGCGATGTTTTCGCTAAAAAGTCTACCCCGGCCGCCTCCGGGTCGCACGGCCGTGTCTGTCGGTCCGCCTCGTGTTTGGCTTCCCTTCCGCGCTGCGCAAAGGGCGAGAGCAGCAAGCGGGCAACGAAGTTCCAACATCTTTGGGCGATATCAAACATTTTTCTTCTTTATTTTTCTCCCATCCTACCTTCGCCGGATTCGTACCGAAAACTAATTATCCTCCGGCCCCGCAGAACCACCCCGTGCGTCACCCGCCACCCCCGACCGTACGGTGTCTTATTCCTAGCGTCGCGGCGATGTGAAGGCGGCGACGGCAGTGGCGTCTTCCTCTTTGCTCTCTGCCGCAACACGCCGAGATTTTCCGTGCCATTTTTCCAATTTCTTTTTGGGCTGCCTTTTATGCCAATGTACAACATGTTTTATTAACTTGCATCATCGTGTGAAGGAAATGTAATCAAGTGTTTGTTATTAGATGGCTCCGGTACAGAGCTGCTCTAACATTTATTCGCAGCTAAGTATTCAGACAAAAAAAAAAGACATTCCAATGAAACTTGCTTTTATATAGAGTTTTACTGATGAACCACTGGTGGAGGACTTCTGTGTTGGATGGTAGTGTCTTTGCGATGATTTTATATTAGGTTTTTATAGGTTTTGATTTCATTTTTGTACTTATTTCCCCCCGGGAGGAACGCAAATAAAAATATTCCACATGTCTGTTGTTGGATTACGCCGAACTTTGGATGTTTGGAACTTTGAAAAATCATTTATAACTGCCAACTTTTCCTGCCTGCACACTTTTTTAGGTTGGGGGTGGAGGCTCTCTTTCATCTGGGAAAACGTGAAAAATTACGCATGCCAAGTTGTGAAATAAGAACAAGCAATGCGGAACTTCAGCTGTGGTCTTGCGGCACTACACCTCGGGGGGTGTATGCGTCAAGAAGCGAACTGTTAAAACACTTTACTAACGAGCTGATAATAGCTGGGCAATTATTCTTTTCCATTTCGCGGGGTGGCAGGTTTTTCCTCCGGCGACATAAGACGCGCTTGTTTTCGGCGAGAGCGCGAACGTGACGAGCGCCCAACACCCAACGCGATACTTAACTAATAATTAATTTTCGAGAGTTTGTCGCCGTCAGGGCACCCTTGTTGCGAATGAGAGAAGGAGTTTGTTGCGAGTGGGTGTAAGTAGTAGGCCTCCAAAGCACGGTGGAGACGTGCTGGTAGAAGACGCAAATGAAAAACTTGCCGGGTATTGAAATTTAAGCAAGGGTTGTGTCGCAGCGCCCCATTGGAGTTGTTGTAGTGGTAAAGTTGCGTTGTTTGTAGATATTTACGGTCGGGGCCCTGTGGTGTTTGTTTCGTATAATTAACTGCAAAGCCGCCGAAGTCAATTTCACGTCGCGACGCTGTCGCAGCGCTAGCGGTATGTATTTGTTACTAAACGAAACGCTAATTGTTGCAGGAATGGAGGCGATCATGTCGGAATTTTTCAACGACTCGACGACGGCGTTCTACATTATCCTCATCGTTTGGATGGCGGATCAGTATGATGCTATTTGCTGCCATACGGTGATTACCAAACGACATTGGTTACGGTAAGTTTTTCATGTAACAATTTTCAATGCGTGCTTGGGAGTAAACAGCTGACTGAAATTATTTTCCTTTAATATCAGGATGTGCTGCTATATTTTATAAATCTCAACGTGGAATATTCAATGAACAAAAAAATCGAGGTTTTTGAAATTGAGCAATTTAAAATTTTTCATTTTCATTCACATTTTTTCATAACACATTTACGATACCCTTGTAGTTGTTTTTATAAGCTCTTTCTAATGTTGAATGCCAGAACAAAAATTGTTTTTTCGACCCAGTTTATTCCGGCAGAGTACGTCTGCAATTCCCCCCTGAGAAATGCTATTATTATAATTTGTAATTTCATACAATTCTAAAGTTTAATAGCATTGAAAATAATCCAAAACGATTTAGTCGAAGTTGACAAAGATATAATATGAAAATAAGCTTTGCAAGACTTTATACCGGTTTGTTGTCACATTCAAAAATGTAAAAATGCGCAGAACTGACGTGCAATTGATAATAAAAGTACTCTGGTTCGGCTCTTACTTTAATTCTTCCATTCAGATGCATTCGGAGGGAAGCAATCCCTTTGCAAACTAACAATTGCGGCGGATCGGCGACATTTGTCTTCGTCTCCGTCTGAAATTTTTAAGTTTTCTGGATGTTTGCGTTTGCTCTGCGGCTTTCCGCTTCCGCACTTCTGATTGCTTTCCTATGAACCCTGTCAACCTCTATATCCTCCTTTCCGTTAACTGACTACGCGCAAACAATGCCGGCACTCGGGCGGCGCATGTGAACATGCAGATTACCAACGTCGTACTGTCACAATGGTCTTTAGATGCACTGGCACTTATTTGCAAATCGCTACTGACTTTTTGATATACTCCATCCAACAACTTACAGTTTATTACGTGTATGTGTGTGTGTGTGTTGTTTGCGGGATGAAATTTCGGCGTCATAGGCGATTAACTTTAAACTCGTGTCGTGCGATGGGCATGTGGAGCGCTTTCATGTTCGGCATGTTTAGTACTGGCTTACATGGGGGTAGTTTATGGGTCGGGTGTGTAATGTATATTGTTGAGTTGTTTTGGATCGTTGGCGATCAGGGCGCACGAGCGGTGCGCCGTCAGACAGTTGCCTTACTACGTGGCTGGGCCCTACCGCGGATTGCTTTCATACATCCGCATGTGGGAACTCGAAATTGCTAATGGCTTCTTTGGCGGTCGGGCAGGCGTGTGCCAATCGACCCAGCTTCTCATTGTACCTGGGCCTGCACTACGAAACTACGAAATGTAATGTTGGGCGAAATTTCGGCGCAGGATTGTGTTAAATACTATCTGATTTGTGCAGAGCTGCTGGTTGATGGTTTTAGTGGGATGTTGGATGTTCATACGGAAATGTGTTATCATATATGGCCATCCCAGTAGCTTTACTAGAGCAGTTCCCTTCATTAATAGTGATTATTCAGGGTAGGTGTTGATTAGTCTGATTAAAATTTCTTAAAAAGGGGCTTAATTTTGAACATCGTCAAAGATGACAGTAACTTTAATATGGACATTTTTTGTAGTTCCTCAATTAGTATTTATGTATTTTTTTAGTTGGATTAATTTAAATAGGTCAAATATCGATACACGCACTTTCTTTATTGATTGCGCGGTTCTAAGGTCGAGTAATGACATTGTGACGTATTAGACCAATTGCAAAGTAATAGTACGGTGATTCTCAAACATTTTCTGAGGAGTTGTAGATGTGAATACAAAGTTGTTTTTCCTAAACAGTCATCTAAATATCATCCGGGTGAATTAATTTAAAGAAAAGTAATTCATCCCAAGCATATTCAAACTCTTTTCTAATCTACTAAATCGAACACCACAAGTCGGGCAAGAACACCGATAATATTCAACAACAACAACATTACCACATTGAAACATTTCACAACAACCACAGTACAACATACTACAACGACAAATCACTATTCAGACACAATAACAGAACAACATTCAACAAAAACAGTACAACATTCAACAACAACAGTACAACATTCAACAACAACAAAAATACAACATATCACAACAAAAATACAACATGCCAAAACGACAAATCACCATACCAAATTCTACAACAACAACTTTACACCATACTATAACAATATTACAGATTTAAACAATACAGCATATACAACAACAACGTTATACAATAATATAGCATTCAACAGCAACCCAACAGAACTACAAGAACTATTCACCATACGAAAACTAAATCCACAATGCATTACACAACATAACTTACAACAACACAACATAACTTACAACAACAACACAACATAGCATACAATAATACAACATAATATAAAACAACAAGACAGCGTAACATACAACTACAATACATCGTTAAACATCAACGCAACATTCTGCAAGATCACATACAAAAGCAACCAATACATTATACAATATTACCATTAATAATACAATTATTCTACCACAACAACATCCACAGTACATCATACTGCAACCATAATATAGCTTTCTATATCGAAAGTGTATACAACAACATTAGAACATTCCATAACAACAACAATAATACATCTTATAACAACAACATAACATACATTAACAAGAATAATATGACAATAATACATGTTTCAACAACAAAATTGAACACAACATCAACAACATTCATCATGCAATATACATCATACATCATTTAATAACAACAGCAGTACATCTTATAGCAACAACATAACATACGATAATAATAACAATACCTCATAAAACTTCATTACAACAATCTATCAAACAACAAATATAACCTTCAACAACAGCAACTATGTATCATTCAACAAACCAAAATGAATTACTTCCGAGCAAATTTGTTGACCAACTTCCACTCAAGCCACTCAAGCTCTGTTTCTGATAGTTTCAACTGGGTTAGACATTCTGAATCTCCAAACCTTTGCTACGGTTTTGTACCTCCTTCCGATTCTTTCCGAATCGACTTGAGGTTATAAGGGCAAACGCAAGGAAAATAGCAATATGGTCTTGCACGCCGTTCCCGTCGCCTCTATCGCCGTAAGCCCCATCGACAGGATAAACAGCGCACACTTCATTAGGCGGGAGATGATCCGCAGGTTATAGTGTTTATGGACAAACAAGCCACGACGCTGTCACGTCCGTCGGGCGCTGATTGCTGTCGGCATCGAGGGACCACATACACACAATTTCCAACAACCACCACCACCGCCGCAAAACCCAGCCTGGTTGCGCAAAACTTGCGACAAACTCTTATGATAGATACGCGTGCGTTTCATCCGGCAAAGATTGCACCGCGCAAACACCAGTGCATCGCAATCTATTAGGGCTTTTAATTTCAATCTCGTGCGTTGGTGCTCGGGCACTACCCACCGGCGATGAAATAAAGTTACTGCGACGCGGCGGAATTAATCGTACGCCATTTCGGGCTTTCGCATTTCGGCAGTATCGATAATAACACTCTAATGCGCTTGCCGTTTGCGGTTTTGAGCTGATAACACCCGCGATCCGCCTTCGAGGTCTTAGCGTGAGCGTTATCGTTATTTGTTTGAGCAATTTGCGGACTGGATTCGCGTTCGCAAGCATAACGCCGGGCGATCGGCGATATTATTGCCGATAATAACAATAACGACGCGACAGTGGTCGCATCCGCCTTTTTGCAGGTGGCGGGACAGGTGGTGGGACTATTCAGGGGATCAGGCCCCTGAATAGAGGTGGTTCATTGTTGTAGGGGTGGGGGACGGTTTGAAAGTTGTAGGATGGTGAGCGGCTGCAACCGATGCAGCTATGTCCTGCATTCGCATACGTTTTCATTCGTCCTCGCAACGCGGACAATTGGCGTTTTGTTTGTGCCACGCGTTCGTGTGTTTCGCCCCGGAAAAGGATTAAAATGTCCGGGACGCGCTTCGCTACGCGCACGTAATGCAATTTGCGTTTGCTTTATGGTAGTGTGTATTATTTTGTATCGGCCGCTTGTTTTATGCCGTATTAAGTTAGTTAGACACTCCGAATACAATCACCACTTCTACTGCCCACTCTAAATATTCTCAAATTTATCAAACCACACACGTTTATAGCGACTATTGAGTGATAGTTGTAGAAAATTTAATTAAACTTTTAGCCAACACATCCTTAAATACCTTTGTTGAAAATACCTCACTTTAATAGGAATTAGAAATTCCTGTGTGTCAATGGAAGCATGAAAACATGCGGTATAACCCAGGTGGAATTACGCGAGTTGATTTCGGTGCAATACGCAAATTATTTCCAAGCGTGCGTTTGATCTGACATTCCATCTTCATTGCGCTTTTGCCGCACGCCGGTGCGTCCTTCCTCGTTGTTTTCGTTTCCAGCCCTTGCTCATTTTCCTCTTTTTTGTTCCTGCTACGTCTCGCCTTGTTTTTCTTGCCATGCTCCGCGGACATTTATTTGCTGTTTGTTTCATGATTAAACCTTCTCGCCGTGGGCGCTAAGCTCCGATAGAAAAATGACGTATTATCCGAGACTGGGCGGGCGGGCTGGCTGGCTGGCACAGCGCGTAGAATGGAAATATCATCGAGGAGATGTGATCCCAGGGCCGATGTTAAATAATCATTTTTATTGCAGCGGAAGGGAGCGACGTGATGTGCGCCATCCGAAAATATGAAATTTGACGTTTTGCGGATTGCATAATCCTCGCCGGCGGCACAGCAACCGTCTGTCTGCGATGAGTTTATGATTGCGTTTTTGCAATTTCGCGCCGTTAATGTCGGGATTGTCGATCACTGCGCGGTGCGGCGGCGTATGAACATAATTTCGTACGGTGGGCGAACAATGCAATGTCAACAATTGTGATCGGCGTGGTCAGCTTAGTGCTTCAAATCGCGATCCGCGTAACTCGAATCGAAGCGCAAAGACGCGGAAGAAGTGGTTGTGCAAATACGAGCGCGCCGCCTGCATTTTCTCGCTTGCACTCGCGCGATTGGTGCGTTTGTGTGCCATGCACTCGGGGAGGGAGAAAAGGGCTTTTCTTGGAGCGCTTTTCTTGTTTGCTTAATGCATTATAAATGTAATTGTTCGTTGTGTACACTTTGCAGGACATACTTTCGCAATAAAGTTGTTAATATACGTTGCAGTGTGCACACATACGGGGGCGGCCACGGGAGGTCCGCAATCGGCAGAAAGGAATTAAGAGGGCGAGTCGCCTGGGCATTGTTGTTGGCTAAAGTTTCTCGGATGAGGGTGTGGGTAGTTCACTGATTGTGGCAATGCGATTTTCGGTTTGTAAGGGCGTATCGTAATGACACGCTGCGCTGTGCTGGCCTTAGTCGGCTAATAGTCGCTGCCTTTGCAAACATCGACGCCGGAAGGAAATACGAGGTGTAAGTATTGAACGCGACGACGATGGAGGTGGGGTTGGTGTGCATTCCGGTGCGTTTGCAGCGCGGCGGGTGGGCCGGCGTGAATTATGCGGTTAATTCCCGAACGCTTAAAAGTATGCGACGTGTAATGGGCTCCCGGACGGTTTTATTAAAGCCTATTCCGCGTGCGCATTGGGGGCGGCTCGCCTTGCGTCTGTCCTACCCTCCCTCACGACAATCATGCAAATGCGATGCCCATTCGCACCATTAGTCCGCCGACAATCACTTGACCACTCTCTTAACTGTCGCCCGTTTTACATTCCGTCGGGATTCAATTATCCGAAGATTATCGCTTTTCCGGGGGGCGGCGACCGCCGCGCGGTGGCATCACATTGCAGCCAGGGAAAATGTGGCGGCAGCGGCGGTGGTGGTCGCGATGGTGGCGTCAGCGACGGTAATGTCCATCCACCGAGGCTGCTGCGATGGCGGCAACATGATGACTACGTGCATCCGAAACCAGTCAAGCGACCAGATACTATATTACATCCGTTTCGAATTAATTCGAAAGCGGGACGACATCTACGAACGACGGCGGCGAGACAATCCACCTCCCAGCCAGGATGCGAGGGGTGAGTGGGAGGTGGGCCGATTGGAGGCGGCGATAGCAGTGGTGACGATAGCTACCAGGGAATGTGGGTGACAATGGGATTGCTCGCGCGTCATTCGCACTACGTTGATTTCGACTTAATTAACCGATCAATCGTTACGTCGAACTTAATCTACTTATACACTATGCTACCAAAATGGAACTAGAGCACTGACAGTTGTGTCTTGCATGGAAATCTAGGTTTTTGTGGAGATTCTTTGAAAAATAAATTGCAGAGTCAAAAAAAAAAATTCATAATATCAAATACTTACAATAGAGCGTAATTGTGTAGACGAGGAACTAATTAGGCATTGTTATTTTCGGAGATAGATTGCAGCCTCATCGTCTAACCCTCCTCTTTATTTCGTATTCAGGAAATTAGAGAATGCATGATCTTTATACTGACACCGTGGTTTGAACCCAGGAGCTTTGTGTTAGAATTCCTAAAAATGTCCATGGGAATCTGAATGTCTGTAAATCAGCAATGTTCAGTTGCTCATTGCCGATTTAAAGACATATGCGGGCCCTCCAATCATATATGTGCGGCCCGTAAAGCATTCTGACTCCTCTATTTGAAAATTTGTGGAAAGAACAAAAGTGGGACTCTCACATCGCAGAGACGGCATGGCAAACTGCAAGCAGTCTTCCTCTCCTAATCAAGAGAAAATTAAGTTTCTCTTCTCTAAATGATTAATGCTGTTCAATTCACGCTTACGTTGTTTTTTTTTTCAAAAATTATTTTAATTTTTTACTAAAAAAAGTTGTATTTTTGGTCCTGAGACCTGGCCATCAACCATACTGGTCCTTCACCCTGGATTTATATTTATTATGTATTTTGTATTACATGTTATTATTATGATTTTTATAATTTTTTATTATTTTTTTTAATTTTATTATTTTTTTTATTTTATTTTTTATTTTTTTCTATTATCTAGAATGCTAAAGACAGATACTTACGATAATTATAATAAGATATAATAAAATTCTTATACACAAAAATTGAACATATAAATGAGTAAGTGAAAAGAAAAAAATATAATCGAATTAAACTACAAATGAATTCAAATCATTAATATAGTCGTGTTTTTTTAATAAAAAAAATACAATGTAAATTATTTAAAAGTTATAATTATATATTTTTCCCTTCAATCAAAGTATACACAATTACTGGATACTCATCATTAAGAAATAATACCTTTAGAATTACCATAAGAACTAATTATGATGATAATTGGCAAAATCTTCCCATTCGAGTACTCTTAATAGGCTTCCGCTATTGTTTCCGGAATTTTGTTATTATTCCCAGTATTCCACAATATCCACGATCATTTCGCCTTTCTGTTTTCGCAGCTTTCGCTCTTTATTGGTAGAATATTGCATTCGATGAGTATGTATACGGATGGTATTCGCATTGAATTCAATCCATTCATTAATCCACATAGGTAGAACTGAAACTGAATTTATTAATAAGCATTTATCAATTAATTACAATATTTTAGTAATATTAATACTGGTATTAATTTTTTATTATGAATTCATTCATTATGAACTATGATCTAGTTATCGATAAATGTGTTAGTGATGACGGATTGTGGGGGTGTAAACCGTTTCTTTGCGTAACGGTAACGTAATGGCACCAGTCTGTATACTTCACCTCTCTGTCACTCTCACACATATTGCAACAATGGGCGTAGTGCGTAAAGTGGCAAAAACGCACAGCGCCTATTTCATCGATATTTTTCTTCATGCAAGTGTACATGGAAGAACAGTAGAGCCGGGATAACACTAGTTTTTAAGTTGTCTTTCGCGTCTAAATAAAAGCGTCATAGGTAAAGTATAACAACGTTACTGGAGTGCAAGCAGCATATTACGCACACACGGTTTGCTATACTCAGTTCGTGCGTAATATGCAGTTTACAGCTCTTGTTTGGTAGTATACAATTATGAATAAATGACCGATCTGTACATTGTCATTTTAATATACATACAATATTACAAATATTAAGTAGATCAACTTAAATTAAATTTCTCCAGTCAGTCTTCTGTCAGGCGTTTCGAGAAGTACACTTTTTTGTATGGTTAACTCATGTATTTAGCACGAAATTGCTTTACTCTTAAATCTAGTATTATATTCTGCTCAGCTCGAAATCACTTATACTGTAATCAAAATGAGATTATAACGAAATCCGGGCCTATCATATTTTATCTCCAGTGAGTGTGATCTTACAGTGATAGAGACAGAAACAAACAAACAAAGGGAAACAGGCCTGACGTAGAGTTGTCGCTTGTGCCAGGCCAATATTTTCCGGCCCATGTGGCGCAAACATGCCAGCATAAACAAATGCAATAAATGCGAAAACAACTCGTTTTCCATTCGATTAGCCACTCGTACGTTACAGCCGCTGCACGTTAAAGCACGCGCCCACCAGCCCTCGGAGAATATGTGCACCCATTTTATTTGCGTTTGCGTGGGTGTGTGCATGTGTATATGCGTAGTCGCTTGTATATATTTTTTGGGGTACGCGCCGCGCAACAGCGCAAATTTATTTCGCATTTGTCACTTGCGAATTTAAAAATTCAAAGGGCACTTGAAATTCCGGCAATGTCTTTGAAAAATGTATGCATATCTCTTCGACGCTCGCTTCGAAAGCGTCGCCGTTGGTTGTCTTTGGGCTGTGGGAGCGACAAGTGGATATTCGCGCACAATTCAATTCATGGTTGTGCGCGCAATGCTGTCCTGGGATAGAGGGTTGGGTTGGGTTTGTGAGGGGGCGAGTGCGCCAAATACGTTATGCACGTTATGATGCGAATCATGCGGATGCGATCATCCACTCCCACAATGATATCAAATGGAATAAATCGCTCAAAGACGCGCGGGCGCCAAGCACGAGATCGCGATCTTTCGTCCTGTGCAAAAGCACGGTATTCAGTGGGTGGGGGTGGTGGGGACGCCCATGCTCGCTGCTCGCGCAAAAGCATATTTAAATCCATCGACAATAGATAACATATTTTTCTACTTTCTGCTTGTGCTTTGGACGTTTGCCGGCGACGGTTTAAATTTCTTTGCGCGTAAGTCCGGCATTGTTGCAATGATTTCCGGCGGCGGCAAGCGATGACGATGGCCGAGACAGCGACGGCGTATTTGGCATTCCGCACCAGTTTTTGTTCAAAGGCGGCGAAACGAAAGTAGACAAGAATCAGAAGTTTCATGGTTTGTTTTTTTGTGTTGTAGCATTTTATATAGTATGCGAGGTAAAATTTATGTGAAATGAAATTGAAATTTATTTCACACAACATTCTTAAATAATTCCATCAATATCATAGACTAGTGATTATCAACCAGTGGGCCTGCGTTTCGCTAGGTTTTAAAAGTCCCTGTTCAGTTGGTTGCCTAGGCTAGATGATGCTTGCAACGCTACCATACCTAAGACGTTATTAAGTTGGTAATATGCGCGCTGACGTCGGGGGTGACTTCAGTAGAAGAAAGGCTGCGCCAATACAAAAATGGGCAACACGCAGTCTTTTTTTTCCTCTGACGAGTTCTCTCGAGTACCGTTGTAATAAAGACGTTGCATCTTACGATGACATTTGATGTTGAGGGTAAGTCGACTGTCGCGCGAGTTCAAGGAACTTAGCAAAAGATCCTGTTAAGTCAGGTCCCGAACATTACTGGGAATTAATAAATTGTTATTAAAAAAACGCGTATCCGTCCTCAAATTTTAGATATGCAATAAAACAGAGATGAGCAACTCCTGGCCCACCAAAACATTTCAAAATTTAATTTTTGTTTGAAATAATGGGGTCCCCTCTTGAATTTTTTTTTGCAAATTTTGAATGAACATGTTTTTCTTAAGTATCTACACCAGAAAATGAGATTTGCCCCTTGTAAGATTTATTGGTAACAATGCAATCTTGAATAATCGTAAAAAATAAACATTAATTGATATATCTGAATCACGGTTCTTACTTTGCACGAATACTTTGGAGGGAAAACATATTGGTGAATATCGTAACAAATGATTCTGCCTTTACCTCTTATGAAAAAGGTATGAAACTACTGTCTCCATTTTTATATGATATCATCTATTTCTATATGAGGATATAGAAAGGTGGGATAAATATATGTAATACAAGTTGATTATGTCACAACCCTGATGTTTGGATCAATTTACCCATTGATGTTTACGCTCTTAATAAAAAAGCCCTTCATCGACTAGCTTACGCACTTTTCATGTCCTCCACGTGGCTTTTTTGCTTGAGCCCACTTTTGTATATGTATTCTTTACGTACATGCGGCTTGATGCCCGGCGCCGCCACCACGATGTTATGCTGCAGCTCAAACAAGCGTGACGCGCACATCCAGTTAGAATTAGTGCCCATTGAGTGCTCATTAGCCGATGATAGATCGACACCGGGATATCCTCATAAATTACCCCAATCAACGGGGGCGTGCTTACATACACGCACGCATATGCCTCGCCGCCTCCGCCCAGTGATGTCAACTTTCTGCTCTCTTCTTTCACCACACACACTGCATATATATCATTTTTGCGCGGCTATCTGTATGTGTGTTTCCTGCCATAGATGCTTTTTCATATTTGTCGCCGCCGTCGCGACGTCAGGCCAGACTTCAGCCGACCACCCCTCGGCTTGGCGGTGACCTGATGTTTATGAAGCCATTCGTATCGGCGCTCATAAATTACGGGTCTAATATGTGCGGCGTCGGCCAAA
This sequence comes from Mimaenictus wilsoni, assembly GCA_027575185.1. Taxonomy (NCBI): domain Eukaryota; kingdom Metazoa; phylum Arthropoda; class Insecta; order Coleoptera; family Staphylinidae; genus Mimaenictus; species Mimaenictus wilsoni. The sequence continues at coordinate 968,128 of JAODAC010000001.1, read as the reverse complement.
GAGTTGCGGCTAATCATGATCATTGAATTACACTTAATTACGAGTAATTTCGGGAGCGGCAGCTGCGGCCGGCGAGCGTCGGGCGTAATTTAATGCGGCGGTTTGTTTGGCTAATCAAGAGCTTATTATTATTGCATCGATGCGATGGCAGGATTTGTACTTGACGCATTAATGGCGGCCACTATGATTACGCGAAGCAGGGGGGCGGCACAATGTTGTGCCCCGCACGCCGCCTTTTCATCAGTTGCGTCTCGTGGCGTTTGCATTGAATCGCCGCTGACGAGAGCCCTTTTTTGGGATTATATTTTGTGTTTTGTAATGGCGGATTGTGCAACTTGCGTAAATCAGTTTAGTTGCGCAGTCAACGTCATAAACATGCTAATAGGGCGTGATTAGAGGTATGTTTGCCGCGCTACTTTTCACCGTTGCGATGGCGGTGGCGAATGCACGTCCCCCTTCCTCGCCACACATGCACGTAGGAATTCACGTGCAATGAGGCACGTGTCGCCGCGTGCTCTCACGTGTACGGCGCGCACGTACCATTTAGATGCGCGCCGAGAGCGCGCTCGCGAAATATATTTACACCTCATGCATGGCATTTTCAGTAATAGTTGCTTGTTAGGTGAATTTTAATAAGGTGAAGTGGGAGAACGCAAGTCAACAGGGTGGTTTACAAGTGCACATTTCATTTCATACTCGGAGGCGAGTACTATCAAAGCATACAGTTTTATTGAAATTCTATGTTGGAAATACAAAGTCGGGGTTTTTCTCTGCTTTGATGTTTATAGTACATTTTGTGGAGGTTTTTTATGCATTGTACTTGTTGTATTGAAATTTATTTGCGAAAATTCATGGATATAAAACAGTTGACCATAAAAATATATCGATACTTATATGGAATTGATAAAATTGTACAGTTTTAGAACAAAAGTAAACATTTAATACTTACAAATAAAATTAAATTGTGAATGTTATGCCAGAGTTTCAATTATGTGCAAAACCAATTATTGTTTAAAATAAAATATTCAATGTTGGATAATACAATGTGCACTGAATTTACATTGTATATAAAGGCAATTTATAAAAATTATAAACTTTCAACAAGGAACCAAAAAATCATAATTGGAAGAAAGGAAATGAAAAGATTTGAGAGTTGAAGTTAATCTTTTAATTGCGTTGGCATGGAAATATTAATTTGTGACGCGTAGTTTGTTTCATAAACCATAGCAATATGTATTATATTTTTTGGTATGTATGCACCGAAAGGCGTTTTTTCTGCGCGCTGAGACAGTTGGAAACAAACATTTTGAATATATATGTTTATATAGAATTTGTGATAAATTTTCCTAGTTCATTCACACCACTACTGTCATACAGTCCTATTTGAACGACCCCAGACTAACATTGATATATCAAAGAAGGTCGGGGGCTTCAAATTTTCTCTTTCCGAGTTAAATTTCAATTTCAATTAATTATTTTTTTTTGGTAGAAAATTCATTAATTGTGCTAAATGTCATTCAAATAAGAGTGTATGATAGTAGTTATGTGAATGAGCTAGGCAAAATTAAACATATATATTCTCAAAGTCAGCCATCGCGGCAAGGAAAGAGTTAATTAGAAGTACCAGGTCGGGTTCCCAGCGTTTCCGTGGCGCAGTTGGTAGCGCGTTGAGCCGTCATCCCAAAGGTCGCCGGTTCGAACCGTTCGAACTGTCCGTGTTAAATTTCAATTTCAATTCATTTTTTTTGTACACAAATTCATTAATTGTGCTAAATGATTACATGTTCTTCTTTGATATGTCAATACTACCTAGTCTGGGGTCGTTCAAATAAGACTCTATGGTTGCAGTCGTGTGAATGAGCTTGGAAAAATTATCACAAAGTACTTGCTGTCAAATAAGCATTTTGAAGTAAGCGTGCATCGTTACAAATTGTTTCAACAAACAACTAATGAAACCCACTAACGTATGGGCTCCTATTTTTAAGATGTATACATCGGAACGAACATTTTTCTACTTCTAGAGTAACATATTTCAGAATTGTTATTGATTAAGAAATGTTATACATAGCCTACCCATTTCCATGGCTTAATAGTTTATTAAATAAATCATGCAGAAATGTTCCCATAGTGTAATGCCTACATTGCTGTACGTCGAAACCATGCCTAATTCCCTGTGGGAGCTGCGGTGATGAAATACTACATAACTAGTTATGAATTTGAAGAAAATGTCAGAATATTCCTCAACGATTCTTCTTTCTCTTAGTACAATTATTTCAATCCCACCAAGACAACATCCTTTCATATCGCTTTTTATACCATCCATTTTACGTAAATTCGAAAGTCAAAACGGCGAAAAATCCCGTAAACATCCCGTAATTATTTCTATATCTGGACTGCACGTCCAAAATTTTTCATTTAATTCCATGACGGACAATTGAGACACTCTCCTCGTAAGAAGAATTAGACAATTTCATATACAGAAACGCTTATCAGGCAATGATTAAGCAATAATTGAACCACTGTACTAAATAGCAAAACAAAATGAAACATGTTTTTTCTTTCCAAATACACATTCTTCAAGTATATTAGCAGTCAACAAAGTGACACATAACACAGATTCTTTTCACTCCATTCACATGGTGTTTTCATCTCATCACAATACGCGCCACCTATTTTCGCACGCGTTTCCTACATTTTTCCGACCATTATCACATTTCGGCTGTGTACCCCTGCGCGCATCTTCTTGACATACGGTATGTATGCCGTGTTGTGTCACTTGCCATTGTGCCCAGGTTGCCAATCGATGATTGATACGTGTATGAAAAGCCGCGCCGGATGCGCACGTGCGCCAAACTTCCTTTCGCTATTCTCGGGAAACACCGCCGCTTTTTTGCCACATCGACCCCCTCTTCTTGCGACGCGCGCTCATATTTTTCCAACGGCTCCGTTGCGAGTGCAGCGTGTTTGTGTTTGCGCAGATAAACAAACACGCGTTTGGTATCATTATCAGTGATGCGCGCGAGGGCGGCGGAGTTCCGGGATTAGAGCATTAAGGTAATTCAATATCCGGTCGAGCAGTGCGTGGACGGTAATATCGGGGAGCGACAATGCGCATGTATATTGTACTTGTATGTTTCATACGATAGATGGCGAATGTCCATATCAATCGTAAAGCGTTAAACACATGGAGTTTTCAATCATCTCAATGCCCGCCATTTATTACTCACATCATCCGAATATTATCTTGCGCGGTGCATACTATTGTAGTGGATTTCAATTAATTGGAAATTTCGGATGGACAATTAATTCTTCATATTACATTCGGCTTGGCATATTTCGCTAATTGCATATATATTGACAACAAATATGGGTTATATTTATTTCAACAGTGTACCACGACATGGATTTAAGCAAAGTATTAATATATTCATTTCGGATAACTAGGATTATTCAGTTGGTATTTCAATATTATGAATGTGACTTGCGGTTTTGTTATTTATTATTAATGGACTTTCGGATATTTTCAGTCAGTGTGCATATTTACTTGTATATTTCGAGCTGTTGATTTTTAAGTGTTATTGGATATTTCAGGAAATATGATGTATCAATTGATAATTATTTTTTATTTATATCTCACAAAATATGAGGGAAATTTAAATGAAATATAGTTTGATTCTCCCGGTTCATAGGCACTAACTAACCATGATTGAATTTTTTTTAATATTTCCATTTCACAAATGTTTACAAATGTACCGAAACATTTATGAAATTGATTTATTTGAACAAACTCGTAACAACATATTGTTTGAACGTCACTGGTATTGTTCTTTGTTAAGCGTACCAGATGATTACGAAATATCAATAGTTAGCAATAGCATTTTCCTGATATATCGATAAATATCAACTTGATTTCGAATTTGTCGCCGAAATTAGTAAGTTTCGCCCTCTATACCCAACTATCCAAAATAATACAATTCAAAAATAATAATTTAAGAGAGTATAAATATAATTTAGTCGAACTAAAGTTTATGGTAACAATTTGATTTATTTTTGTGGATAAGAGCCTAGGACAAATCTGTAATTGTGCACAAATTCGTAACAAAATATCATTTCAACGCCACTGGGGGTCTAGGGCTGTTGATCGTCGTGCATATCATCGTCGGGCACATCTCCGCGGGCAGACCATCGTGGGTACTCATCATCGTCGTAAAATTTAAATATATAAATTATTAATACTTATTACATTAATTACCAGATTCTTTTTGAATTTTTGAAATATTTCATATAGTTTTTGAAATACACGTAATTATATGATGTTAATAACACATTATAAATTACATTTTCCTATCAAATTTGGTATCATTCCAAGCGGAATTTCAATCCACATTCAATGGAATCACTTTTATACCAATTAGTTTTTAATAATTAAAGCAACCGTTCATGTTTTATAATGCTGGCGATGAAGTGTCCTCACCCGCGGCGAAGTGCCCAACTTTGATTTGAACCACGATGCCCGGTCCGGCTACGCGCCGGCTACTGGTATTATTCTTTGTTAAACCTAGCAGATGATAACAAAATATTAATAGTTGTCAAGAGCATTTTCCTGGTATATCGATAAATATCGATTTAATTTCGTATTTGTGGTAAAAATTAGCGAGTGTTGCCATCTAATACTTTAGTCGAATAAAGTTCTAAATGTACCACGATTCATCGATATTTACAACAGTAATTAGTTTTCTAGTAGTTACATATAATATTTATATTTAGGTCAATTTATAATACCCAAATTTTCAGTATTTTATGATTTTGAATTTCTAGCAGATGATTATTTGCTAATATTTGCGAAATTTCCACAATGGCTTCCTTCGAACGCCAATATGAAGACATTCTCCGGCTGCAATCTATATGTACCTTGAGATAATTGCATTCTCAGGTAAATGCAAAATTGATTAAATAGGTCGCATTCATCGATTACAAACAACTAACGTTTTCCCACATTCGACTTGCCATCCGCGCTTCCACCTGCCTTCCGGGCGTACGATCCACTCAGCCGCCCCCGTTATCACACACAAGACGCACCAACAACCCGAAGCAACAAGCGGCATGAAAATGCCTGTCGGCATCGTACTAAGCACGCCGCGCCGCCGCCGCACATTCGCGAAGTGCATGAAATTGTTGCACATACACGCATATGTGTGCCGGGCGCATTATACCAATATTGCGCCAAGACTCGCGGTGACACGCTCTCCCCCCTGGCAGTCGCAGTGGCGGCGAGGTATTTACGTTCGCCGTGTGCAGTTTTATGCCCCCCGCTCGCGCGCGCGTCTGCTCACTTGGGGGGCCGCAACGTGCGCGCACCCCGGTGGGTAATCGAAATGCGATGTAATGCACTGGTATAAAGATAAATGGCGGTAGCGTCGCCAAGTCTAAAGGGGGTGGAGTCGCCCGTTTTAAAACAACCGCATGCATTGAGAGATCTCCTTCATCCCAGATGCCGCCCGTGTTTATTTTCAACAACGAATAATTGTTTATACAGAGAAAATTGCTGGAAAACTGCGGAAAGTCTATTATAACTCACGCTGATTAAAATGGACTTTCCGAACGTTTGCCAACTTCCGAAAACAGCATTGTTGTTGTTTCAGAAATTTAAACAAACAGCAGGTATATATAAATGTACGTAGCGTGCCGTTGACAATCCATTTTCGAATTACACCCAATTAAGACTAATTGGGCATTATTCTTCGGTGTCTATTAAATGCGTCCGGCGGCGGCAGCGACGCTTTAATTACGCTCGCCTACGATTTCCGGAATGCTTCTCGCTTCCCTTGCCAAACCTACCTGGCTCAATGTTCCTTATTGCGTATTTGGGGGTTCTGAAAGTTTACCACAATTTCCTTGGGACATTCAACTTCCTGCACGAACTTCGGATATTGATAAATATTGTATCTCAATGTTTTTCTTTTGTTTTCAGATTCTTTTATTTGTACCACTTCTCGTTTTACGCCTATCACTACAGATTTAATGGTCAGTATAGTGGATTAGCTTTGGTAACATCATGGCTCTTCATTCAGGTAAGTCCCATTTCCAAAAAAATATTGCTATTTAAGTTACTTATGAAAGAACTAATCGAGGCAATATTCATATCATATTGCACCTGAAAATGAGTAAATCGAGCGCGCAAATGATTTTGGCGAATATCAGTTACTCCAAATCACTACGAAGCGCGTGCAGGCACTACCACAAAGTATAAACAGATCATAATATAAATGATGGAATGTCAGCGAGGCAGTACACTATGTGGTACTATGTGCACATTTCTGCACTAAGTAGCCTAAAACTACGTGTTCTACGAGTGCGGGAATGAAAATCCATGAGATATCTAGGACATTTATTAATCAAAAACGATTGTGTTAATTGTACAACAGGAATAGAAAAAAATTGATATCACCATTAGCATTACTAGAATTAACGTTTAACGGTTGATACTACTAGTTCCAGTTGACTGTCGAAATAAATACTTATAATTAATTTGTCCCTGCCAACTAATGACTGGTTTTATGAGCGCAATTACTTTGTACTTGCGACTGTATCTTTAACTTGTCTTCCCCGGCATGATTTTTAAGTAATTGCCAATTAAATACAAATATAAGAGATACTTGTTCATGGGGCGGCTCATGTCGTTGCCTCTTGCTTGCTAGTTTGCGACGCGCTTCTTCAATGCGACTAGCTCTTACCTAAAATGCATAAATCGCTTAATGACTCTTTTGTTAATTAATTTACGCTTGTTATTCGTCATTTTACCATCCATAAGAGGAGCGCGTGGATTGCGTGGATAATTAATTGCCGTCGAATTTATTTCCGCCTAAAAGTTTTGTAATTGAGGTGATCGTGTCTAGACTCTAGAGACAAGAGTTTCAGATAAGACGCAAGAATTCAGGTACAAGTGGAATATGATCGTAATGTAGGCATTTTTTGGGTAGGAGGTTGGAACATCCTGCTGTTGTTGTGTTGTTTGGCATGACATGACCTCTCATCGTCGGAAGCATTTTGCGAGGACACAATATGCGTCTAATGAAATAATTCCGAAATTTTGTGCCTTTTGACTGCTCGTTTGTCGCGTCGACATACTCAGTCGCCCTGTCATGCCGCCCCTTGCCTCACAGAAAGGTGGATGGTGGGAGATGTTCATGTTCACGTTCCATGTTTTTGGCTCCGTGTTTCGCTCGCTTGTTGCCCAAATTTCCACATCCGAACTTATGCCCCGTGATTTTCCACTGCCTCCCGGTGGTATCATGTACTACCCACTATACATTGCCTACATCCGTAAACCGGAAATGGCATTGTAACTGTATGTCACAAAAACAAGCCGAGCTCGAGATCAATTCCTACGGCACAGCGTTTAACAACGAATTGTTTTTCAAATCCTGACATTTCCATTATTGTAAAGTTGCACCCCCTCCTGTGCATCCATGTTCGCGGAAGTTCACAATTGTGCTATTATCCGTCATAAGAAAACAAAACAATTTTTGCGACGCTGGGTCAGGCGCTCAGACGACAGTAGAAAGCTGCGGTGATGATCGGTGTTTGCTTGGATTTTTCCTAGGAGTTGTTGGGTAGTCCTTTGGTGTTGGGAGTTGATTTAGCGCGGTGGGTGCATTTCACTGGTTGCAACAACATGTCACATCGCACGCATGTCTTTTACCCGTCGTCACTATCGCGTCGTCGACGGTAGTGCAGCCGAGCGCTTGTTATTTCAACCTGGAGCTGTGCAACTGACAAGTGCGTGATATTGTCACGTTTCCCCGATCTGAACACGGCCGGATTCGACGAACCCCCGCGAATACGCGACGCGGTGGTGCAATGCAATCGATGAACATTTCCATACAATGGCATCAGCCCTACCGGTGATGACATCGACGTCGATTCGACAGAATACTGAAATATTGAAATATAATCTGATCAGAACGGACATTGAAACATTTTCCCGTAGTTTTCCTGCATTTGCGTGCAGGATCATCCGGAATTTCTTAGAGTTAATTCTCTCCAAAATCGTTCTCGATGGCCTTACTAAGGTTTAAAACGAATTGACGCAAAATATTGGTAGCCTTTGTCTACTTTGAAGGTTTCTGTTATTTTGATTTTTGAACAATGCCTACAACCGATGTTTTTATTCGCCAAACAATATTTTTATTGTTCTCCAAAGGCGCACGCGGCAGCAAGGGGCGCGTATGACAACCAGGATTGTAGAGTAAATAAAGAAAAGCAATGGAATCCGAAGGTATCGAACTCCCGTTTGTCGGAGAAAAAATGAATAAGTACAAGAAAAGAAAAGGAGCCCTCGAGCCGCAAGCATTGCCAAAGAAAGCAGAGCGTATTTCTACGAGTTCCCACGTTTCTTGTTCCATTGCAAAGTGATGAGGGGGGATTGATGGGGTGGCCGATTGCTCGATTGCCGATTGCTGTGTATTATTGGTTACATTCGACTGTCGGCATTCGATTTATAATTGAGATCGAAAATGTGCACCGCAAATATTTGCAGTCTATGAGTTTTCATTTCAGCAACAAGTAAACAAAGTGCACAACGCGCGGCCAGCGATTGGGCGCTTGCTTAGTTGTTGTTTTTTCCACTTGTATCGCGGTGGGACGTTGAGACGAGGTTGTGGTGGCGATTGAAAAGACCGCCCGACCCGCCCCCCAGCTTCGCGAACTGATATTGTTTCCCATTCACGCCCTGTTGACCATTTTCATCATTCCGAACGTGTGCGCGGAACCGCCTCCTTCTTCCAATCCGATCAGAAGATCAGTGCGCGCTCTCGGCGTTCGCTCGAGCATTTTATCGAAAGCGAAAAGCAGCACCCGAACCTCGGCAATCGCACACTGGCCGAGGCCGCCACACTCCAGAGGCGGTGCGTGGAATGAAGAAAATATTAATGAAAAATGATGGAACGGTTGGAAGTTTGAAGCATGAACATTGCCTGAAACACTGAAGTGCTTTATCGTTTCAGCAAGTGGAGAGTCGATTAAAACCGAAATTAGCAATCGCGTGGGGAATTAGGTGGAATGCTCAGGAAGCGTGCGGAATGCGAAAAATTCACAAGAAATGGGTTGGAAAACTTGTATGCGCGCCGCCGCCGACCATCCGTGTGTAGGTCTATTTAGTTGGAAATGCTGGATGTTGTCGAGGCGAAATTGGACGCAGTATTAGCGCAGCGTGGAAGGAATCCCCGGCTGTATCCCGCGGGAACGTGCCCGGTCAGCGGGCCGCGACGGACTCATATTTATTTGCCAGTTTAATTTCTTCCGCATGTCATGCCATCCGCGTCCGTCTCGTCTGCAAAACTTGCACACATTGCAGAACACGGCCTGCTAATATCCTAGTTTGCCATGGTACAATGTCCTACTTTGCTGTGGCGTCTTCGGTGATAATACCATAGGAAGCATTCCGTAACACACACCGAAGAGACCACGGCCATTTTTCTAAGCTGGAAGCGTATTTATTTCGCCCTGCAATGCCACCACCGCGTTATAATATCCTCGGCGTCTTGGTCTTGGCTTTCGTCGTCTAGTTTTGCTTACGTACGATTTCAGACGGCGAAACCGGGCAGAAAATAACAAGTTCGAGCTGTGCAAGTCTCGTTTTGCTTCCATTGGTGCACGGGGAGGCGGGCGAAGACGAAGCCCCACGCCGCTTCTTCCCTTCCTTGCGGGTATTAGTTGTTGGTTGCTTGCGCACAGGCAGCGAGTAAAAATGCATTAAAATTGTCGTCTCAATTTGTGAGTATTTGATGTGATTCCGCAATTCGTTACAGAATTGCCAATCATCATAAGTTTCTCCACGAACTAGTATTTTCATGCCTATAGGGGAGTCATTTTAAATTGAGTTTGTTATGAAATTTATTTCTTCTTTCCATTTTATTTCTATTTATTACGCCAGGCTATTTCTAATTTTAAAATGACTCACAAGATTATTAGAATTCCGTACTTATTTTAATCAAATTGCGAGGTATCTTAAATTTGTCGCTGTGTCAAAAAATGAGTTCGATCAAATTTTTACGGAAGTTTTTAATTAGGTGTAGATGAAAATTGCACGAAAATTGCTCTCGGTTCCTTTGTTTTATTTCGCGCCCTGTCGTCCCGAGACGTCGTGATGATGCCATCATCACCTTGGTGATGTGGCAGCGCGAGAAAATCGCGGCCGAAGCGATCCACGCTTATTGATTTTCGACACGCGACGTTTTGTGACACACGCATACACACACAAACGAGCGCCGTGGGCCCCCCATTTCCCGTTGAAATATGGAGAGTTGTCAGGCGATTGTCGAAAAAATCGCGTACTTGCAGCGTGCATTGCAGGCGTCGATATCAAGCTCGTCGTGCAGCCGACGTGCGCTGTGCTACCTTGCCGATTGGACCGCACATCTCGACGCTTACGTGAATAATTACCATGTGAGTTTGGCCCCCCTGCTGAGGAAACCTTATTACACCTGTATTACCAGTGTTGGCGCTAATACGGCGGCGTATTAGCGGGACGCGCTTAGCGCTGTATTATAAAGAGCCTAATACGTCCTGACAGCACACTACCCGCTCCCGAACAAAGTGAATTTAAATGATGTTGTTGATGCCCATGTTTGTGTGTCTAAGTCGGGTTATATGTGCAGGGTGGTGTCGGGAGGTTTTGGTAGGAACGGCTGGTTTCGGGTGGACGTAGAAGAGGACTGTGTTGTCCTTGGTTTGGGTATGGTTCCGAGGGCGAAGGCCAAAGTTTCATAACAAGGCCCGGAGCCACATGTTCCGAATCGGAAAACACAATGCGAGCTGACCCAAAACCTTTCGCTGAAAACTTGAATATTTGATAACTCGCAACGTAAATAAAATCCGGAGGAGAGAGCATCATTCTCGGGGCGGTCAGTTGTCCAAAATGGACCTTTTCAATGCAGGTCCGGGACCCTATACCAACTGATCTATAGAATCAGCTATATATATCGTGCTCTTTATGAATTTCCCCAAATTATTCCTTCAACTTTAGTAATCATTTTGACTATTAACTATTTGAATGAACTTTTGGACAAGATGTTTTATTGTCTACAAACAGAACTCTTAATTAGATAGAACTAATTGAGAGTGCTATATCCAGACATCTACATCTACATGAATAAACTTTATGACTACATGAATGAATCTCTAAATCTTAAAAAAAATGTTTTGTGTTACAGCATTCGATGATATACTTCTTCCACCACTACGAACTCCCTGTCATCCTGCAGCAAGCGCAATTCCAGCAATTCCTGCTTCGCAATACGCATCATCATCGAACAGCTGGTGGCTTGGGTGTCGGTGGTGTGGCTGGTATTCCGACTGGCGTTGGTTTTGGAGTGCACAATCCTCTAGCAGCGCGTCTAACACAGTTCATCTCGGTGGTGCGGTCCACGGTGACGACGCAGACATCGAACACGGTGCAGCAAGTGGCGACGTCCACGTCAACGACGGCCACCTCCACAGTGGGTACATCAGCACAGCCCATTACGTCCACGCACTCGGTGCAGACGTCACCTCCCCCTGGGGAAGCCATAGCGGCACAGGTGCCCTCGGAAGTTCTGGACGTGCGCGCCATTCCTGCCGCCAGTCAAACCCATACGGACATCCGGCCAGCAGGCGGCTCTGATGACACGTACGAATAATGTGCTCCTGATTTCTTTTCGCTAATAGTCCAATCACCTATTATCCATAACTATCCAACTTACCATACAAGCTCTACTTTTTCACGCTACCCACCTCCTCAACCACTAAACCAGTCCCTTTGTCCCTCTGGCAGACACCCAGCGTTATTTGATATACATTTATTACGTTGATCGCTTTCAGCGCCAGTGCCATTCAGTGCTGTGTGCAACCAGAACTTTCAAACGACTTGAATTAACGTTTATTGTTAGTTTATTTAACATAACTCCCAAACAAATTGATTGTAATAAAAATGTATGTAAACATAAAGATGTTGACCTTAATGGCGTTGACCATATTACACATTTCAATGAGATGTACATAATCTAAATAACTGTAATCAAATATTGCATATTTTACTAGGCAGCGTTCATCAACGATTTGCTGTACACAACACACTCGTCCACTAGATGTGAGAATTTGGTTTGTACAGTTTTCCTTCTGCAAAAATATGTAGTTTTATTTTACGATGACTTTTATTTTCTAGGATTACTCTTTGTGTATATAATTTAGACATTCTTGGATTACTTAGTCCTTTAGATAGGTGACTGTATCTGAATAGTTGATTCTGTTATTAAATAACTTTATTTAAATTCTTTAATATACTGACTTTTTTCCACCCCTTACATTCCAAAAAAAGAAGAAAATACGAAATTGTGTACGAGCACAAGACAAATAATAATTACAATTAATTGAAACCTTCAAAGAGCGAAGCGAAGAAAAAAAAACGCGGGCAATGTATAATCGAAATAGAAATTTCCGATTGAGTTTCCTTCGTGTGTCCTCTGCGCTTCTCCGGAAAACGGGACAAGCAAACTCAAGACAACAAACATCTCTCGTTGTTGCTGTTTTTCGAATTCCAGCGCCTTGGGGCGCAAGAACGTCGGCTATGACTTGGGGGACGAAATGGCAACGAGAAAAAATCCTATCGGAAATGAAACAATTTAATTGCGACTCTTCCCCGGAACAATCGCGATATAGTCGAATTACTCTGCCTATTCGCTGCCCTTCAATAAACGCGTTTGTTTTAGTGTGCGTTGCATAACGACCACTTCTCTCTTCAGCTGCCATTTACCGAGAATATGGGCGAAATTCCGCGAGTTATACGATGCTCCAAGCCTGGAGCATACGTACACTGTCGAACGGAGCAACGGAGGAAAATTGGGCGTCCTTTACCTTTTATTAAGGAACGAATTAATGATGTTTAAATTATCGTTGTGAATAGGAGGAAGCTCGCGTGTACCGTTGTAATTGCTACCTCTTGAATCCACAACCCTGGGACAACAACAACAATCGAAGAGACTCGGTTCTGGTAAGTAATGATCGTTCTACTAGTATGTGACATTGCGAACTTAAATGATCCTTGTTAATATGCCTCCTCGGGGCATGCTACATTGTTAATTATCTTCTTATATTTCCAAGTTATTTATTGTAGCGTATATGATAAATATTTACCACCATTTTAGTTGTTTTAGTTGTGGAAATTTTAATATCTTGAAAATGTTCACTCTGTTTTTGGATTTACGGGTGCGTTTGGTGTATTCTAGTGTACAGTGTTTTCCCCATTGTTGTACACCCATGAAAAATGATCAGTGTTCGCCCTTTGTACCATTAAAAGCCTGCATTCGGGGCCAACAGGATTCAGTTTCGGGATCAGTGCGTGCATTATCAGCGAATGCAGGCGTTCCAGCTGAACGAGTCGACTCGTTATATGTCCTCTCAAGTAGCAAAAATTACTGCCTTGATCGACGAGGTCCTCCGCATTCGACTGTAGCGGAAGTGTAGGCGGATAGGAAGAGCACAAACACTCGTACTTGCGCGCCGTCGAACAACCTTTGAACCGGAAGCGAATAAAGTGCGGAACGAGTTGATTCTCGTTCCCCGCATGCTGGGTTGAAATAATCAGTAAGTATCTGGAAATTTATCATAAATTGTTTTTAGTTGCGAGTTGCCCTGAAGAGGGTTATTGTTATTTACCCTGAAAATATTTGTGAAAACAATGAAGCATGTCGATGGTTTGCAGGAACTGTTGCTGCTAGTATTTTTGTTTTTCCCTCACGGCAACTGTACGATGATATCGTAAGGATTCGTTTTCGATGCTGTTGGCCGCAGGTGATTGTTGCCCGGGTTACACTCTCTTTCATCGAGCCCAGTGCGCACCGGCCGCACTTTCCCAATCAATCCCAAGCATCATCGTCATATTTCCAAGGAATTTTCATCGGCCGCATTTTCCGTTCGCTTTTCCACGAGGTGGTGCTTCAGATTTCCGCTACCCACCCAAGTTTCAGTGAAACTGTTTTTTCGCTTAATTGTTCAATATGAGAATTATAATTTTAATTTCTTGAATGCGGTGTGACATTTGAGGAAAAAAGGGGGACGCACGAACAACGGGGTGCTTAAGAGCCGCAGTTGAGTTCTAATTACGTTGCTGCGTTTTGGGATAAGACTCTAGTTGGCCGTCTTTGCAAACCGCAAGACCGGCATCGCCTCGCTGCGGCTTTTCAGCCCTCTCGCGGTTCTTTTGAACCGCGTAATTATCCACAACACCCTGCGGCATCACGGTGGTGAGTCGAAAGCCGGAGATAACGCTTTTTTGTAGCATGAATCTGCTTGCAGAACGGTTTAAATCTGCCTGAATGCCTTCGCAGTTTTAAGGGGAACAATCAGAAATCCACCCCGCCGAACTATCATCCCGTTTTTTGTGAGACCTAACTCAGTAAAACTGGTGCGAGCATTATAATAAATCCCAGCATGCTTTTTTCAACTAAACTTTTGGTAGAACAAGATAATTAAAACGTAAAAATGCATTGATATTAAACGGAAGTGTTTTAATCGTATTTTCGTGTAAGTCAAACGCGACTGGCTGTCTCACAAATCTTTTTTCGTTTTCCAGCGCAAATAGAAAATCGATTTTGTTCCACGCTGGGTTTAATTGATTTATCGACACCCCCGCACTGTGCCGTAGCAGTAGCACTTGCTTCGAGCTTCGCAGCAGTAGGAAAAAGCGGGCAAAAAGGAGTAGTCCGAAGCGGCGAGCAGTAAAAGAAAGCGTAAACACGAAATAAGTAGCAAACACGCTTAATTATTATTAATGATATCGTGTCGTCTCTCGGATTGGGTGGCAGCAGGACGATTTCGTTCTTATGCACTTCCTGCGGACGTGAACACACGCACGCCGCGACTGAAGACTGCCAGAACACGACACGAAACAAAGACCCTTTCTCATTCAATTGTCCCTTGCATGCGTGTGTAAAATTAGAATCAGTTGAAATGAAAAAACATAGCCGAAAAATACGAATTTACCATTACTTCGTTTAAATTCCTTTGATTTCCTCCTTGATGACACTGTTGCTGAATAACTTACGCCATAGTTAGATTGGTTTTTTATAGGGTGCAATTTTTATTTCCTACTTTATATCATCAGGATCGAGATGGTGGGTACTTTGAGAGGAAGCTAAGTCAATTCGAAACTTTGGTTTAATTCCAGGAAAAAAGTATTTACGGGAAAAGGTCGCAATTTATAGTTGGTGATTCCGCGTTGACTATTAACCCTTTCCTGTTTGGTCCTACGTTAGTCATTTTGGGGATGATGTGAGTGTGGGTAAGCTGATGGTGGATCTTAATATAGTGCTTCGTAGTACTGGTGGAGGTAACGCGTCAGTTTACTCGTTTGTAATTCATAGGATTTGCCGGTTTATTTGTCATTCATCCCCTTAGCATTTGCAGCCGGTGTACAAGTTTACTTCGTCGGATTTCGCCGCAAGTTTAAGTAGTCATGGCATAGGAATACCCTGCTAGTAAGGTCGCCAACAACGCCATACAGTATTAAAGCGCAAAAGGCATTTTCTAAAATTAGCTGTATCTGAAAGTAAATGCGGATGTGATGGAGTGGGTGAAAATGAATCACGAGATTACTAGATTAATAATTTTATTAAGTAATTTAACAAATGATTGTTTTAACAATTTCCTAATTTTTAAGTTAAACATAAATAAGTTCTATATAGCTTCAAATTTATGCTTATGGTTTCATATGCCATGTGGTGTATTTCGCCACATTTTCCCAAGATCAAATGTGTGTGATTCATTCGCGATTCTTTATTGTAAAAGTTTTAATTGGAAGTTTTCATAAGTTAGCTGCTTTTCGCACCTGTGCGCCCGGCCCACCGCTAAACTTTCCTTCACAAACTTGCGCCACCGCCGCCGAAGCGGAAAAATAATGAAGATTCTAGTTTACAGTTGATTGTTGCATTTTTGCGGTTTTCCCCCGCATTGGTGCGATTTTTTCATCACATGCAAACATTCTTTGCCGGCTGGAATAAAGTATGAAAAAGTACACGGACGCGAAGCATGTATTCGGAAAGAAAACCTCACAGGTCGTTTTAATTAACACTTTGCTTTTAATTGCCATTTTTTCTCTTCTGTATGCGGAAAAACAAGGATAGCGGAAAATGCAATACGTCCGAGGTTAACTGTCGCCAAACTGTAACATTGAATTCCAACTTTAATTAATAATCAACAATCTTTGAAAGAGAATTTTGTACGTGCTCGCTTGCTTTACGTTTGTAGGCTGTGGGGTTAATTAATAAGTAATTGCAGATGTTTGGGGCGATATTGCGTGAGGATAAAAAGTGTTGCAGCGTGGTGTGTTTGGGAGGAATGCTTCGAATGATGTTCGGTGTTGCGAGTATGGTTGATCATGATGGTAATATTGCCATTTCAGTGATCCATCATTCATCGGGGGACCTCGAATCATTCGAATGGAAACTCAGCAAGTGGGCGAGTCTGCATGTATGTATGTAGGTGCAAGTAGTGGGGGCGTCTGGCGGTGCGGTGGCCGTGTGGTGCGTGCAGCGGAGCGCAAAGCCGGAATGCCGGCCTCCGTATAAGGGCGGCATGTGTGCCAAGCGGCGGTAGCGACTGAGGTGACCGGCGGTGGTGTGTAGTGGCGGACTGATGTTGAGCAGCAGCACGACCGGCGGCAATCTCGACTGTTTTGGGGTCTGACTGTGGCCAGTTTCGCATCAATCATACTGAACAGGCGCGTTCCACTTCTAGCAGTAGCATACTGCAATCTATTCTCGAATAAGTGTCGATTATTTTTAATTTTTGACTGTGAAATAAGGTCTATAGTCATCAAATTCTATTATTTTTACATCAACTATTTTTAATAGACAAAAAATCAATCTTTTTGTTTTCTATATTAATAAAGTAAATTAAGATTTGTATTGGAATTGTTAATGAATGCAAGAAATTGATCCTGTTGTCTATAGGAACTCGTCCATATCCAGAAATAAGTTAACAGAGAGCAACACCGTTGGTATGGACACGTAAAACGTATTGGGGACCGTAGAATACCAAAGCAAGCAATGGAGTGGTTCCCAAATGAGAAAAATAGAAGATACCATCCAAAGAGTGCTTGTCCCCTGGAATTCATAAGGTGATGATAGCGAGGGAGAGAGTCAGTACGCGAAATATCGCTACAAAGCCGAAATAATAAGAATAACAAAGTAAATTCTAAACATATAAAATATCAACATTTTGAATGCGAATATAATCAGATTTTTATAATAATGTAACTATATTAAAGTGGAGTTTCTTACCATTTTGCCCCCTGAGGGTCTCAGAATGACAACACTTCTTTATGTCGCCGTGGAGAAGGTTACAACGCCTTACGTCTACCGTCTCCTGTGGTCTAGTCCTAGAAATTTAATACCGGAGGTTGTTATTTTCCCCCTTTTAACGCGTGCCGGGCTCTTCGCTTCTCACTCCAGCGCCAACACTCACTCTTCAGGTATGAGAGAAGCACATACGCTCCACCCCCCGCTGTGTTCACCACCACCGGCACTTTTCAGTTTCCTTTTGCTCGGCGTCGACGTATTCCCCATGCACCAGTGTGCCTACATACAGTTCATGGTTTGTGCTCAGCATTTCGCCGACACAGCGCACGGAATCACGGCAAGAGGCTGCCAGAACCGGAATAGATAACAATTTAATAATGTCTCGACTATATACTATTACAATCATCACCCGTTTATCGAGTAGAAATTTAGGTTACTCTTACACATAAAGGCGGATGCAGTAGTGAGGATTGAATATTTCTGGTACTAGGAAACCGGATCTGCGTCGCAGATAGGTTAACTATTCCTGTTTCATTATTATTTTCGTCTACGCTTTGCTTTGTTCCTGCTGTTGCTGCTGGTTTGCAGGTGGAGTATTCGAACATCGCGCATTTCAGGTCTTGCCGTAGCGAGATTTTCCTCCCTTTTTACTTTTAACGGGCACCCCGGAAGAAGTTAGTTAGCGCTATAACTAAGACAATTATTATTAAAAGCGATGCAAGGGTGGCAGCGACCTGGCAAACTACCAACGCGCGCAGACAACACGGTGCAGTTTGCTGTAATTGTAGCATTAATTAATGATATAGTGTCTTATTTTCACTGCAGAAAAAACTGCTTTAACGCTTAAATATTATAGGAGCAATCTTAATGTAGACTGTTATAGCAAAATAATTGTGAGTACATTTTTTATTCCTGTTTTGAATTTTAAATATGAGTCCTCTATTCCGAATTCACTTCTTTGTACAATATTTAGCTAAATTTCTTTATGAAAAGAGAACTTTGAATCGTCTTCAGGACAGGGATTAATTTCCGATATTGAAGACTAGTTTCATTAGGTATACTTTATTGAAACTTCTATAGTTTCAGTTTGACTGCAGGAGTGAACTGATGAATGCGAGTCGAATTTAGGCAGCACATCTATTATCGTGTCATAATCAGTTAGTAAATCTGTAAAGTTAGTCGTTATTTTGGGAGTAAGTCGATCGGCAATGATTTACCTAGTTTGGACTTAATTTACGTGCTGATAGTCCGTGGTAGTCACCCTGTCAAGTTAGGAATTGTGTTCTTTAACTGTGTAGAATTTAAAAGTGTATAATTCTGCGTTAAAGCACATATTGTTATGTTAAATCTATTCCTGTGTTATTTGAGTGTTCACCACCTTGAAGCCAACTCCATGGTCTTGCACTCCACAGCCTAGCTAGAGTGATCTACCAGCTCGAGAAGGTACCTGTTTATTTTGAACAGTCATGTTCAGCCAACGAGCAGCAGATAAATGATCCACATTTCTGAATCGTCCTCGTACGGTCCAGAGATATCCATTATTAAATGGTAAGTACCATTTATAAATATCCCCGATAAACACGGTAGCATGTCGAGCATGATTAGCAAAGCCAAGCGAGTCCCCAAGAAAGTCCCCGTTTGAGAAATCGTTCACACCACTTGAAATAAGTAATACTCTTTCAGAAATAACAGGTACAACGAGGCACCTATGTTACATTTGATGGTAATCACGCCCATATTTCGTTACAATATTCATTTACAAACACCCTTTAATTTAATTTGCATAACTATATCCCCAATTTATTTACACCAAGTTTATAACCATATTACATCCGAGTATGGTGTACATCGGTAAGGACACGGAACAATATCTGACGATTGAATTCAGACCTATTCGATGTACCATCCACTCGGTGCTAATAGAGATGTCCATTTCGTGCACGGCGTGACTGAGCATCATGTAACACAAGTCCTATGCGCACGAATTGAACGGGTGGTCCAGCAATGGAGGGTGGCCGGCATTCGGGGGCGGCATTGTCCGGTGGCGTAGCGTTCGTTCGCGCGCGCACATGGAACGCGTGTTGGCATATTGGGCGACCCGCAGTGTCGCGGTGACAATTCGGACGGCAATATCCGGTTAACGCTGCCATTTAATCAGCCCCGGCGCACCGGAGAGAGATATATTGATCCGGCTCGCATTTCATTACGTGCCCACTTACCCAGCGTGCCGTCCTTTTATTCCCGCCGCCGTCCTTCCATTTCGTCGGCGATTTTTTTGCAAGCCTGACGCACACTTTGTTTCACTAAAAGGGCATTTATTTAAAAATTGCTTTCTGAATTCGTCTTGTTTCGTATTACTCGTAACTTGATTAACAAATTTCACGCGGGTCTGAATTGACATTTATTTTATTTTCAGGAAGATACAACTTTTTTATATTTATTTAAACCTTCTGTAATTTAAGTCTTGCTAACATATTGTACGAAAGGAGAAGAGAGATCGCAGAGAAAAGCGTGTGTTGCGGAAAAACGAGGGGTGCCGAGTGAGAAATATACGATTTGCTTACTTTTCAGTCTCATTTAACATTTTCAGCACTATAAATTTTATTTGTCTTCCCTCTTCCTCGTTTTTTTTTTAAATCAGTTGCTCACGAAGAGGGTGAATACTCTCCGGTTTAAAAATTGAAAAATATACTGTGTAGTTCAGGAAGTTAATACACAATATGTTTGTAAAAAAAGTGAAATAAATTCGCACCTTGTCAAGACCGAGTGAAATATTCATAAAGTTAATCGCTGCCAATTTATTCCAATTTTATTTAGTTTTATATCTTTAACTTTAAAATTTCTTTTTTAATTTTCTCGTAGTACAACGCTTTTCATAAAGTATTTGTAATTTTCCAAAGTAAAAGACGTGTATTTACTTTCTCTTAGCACTCCATTTGAAAGTATTCTTATCAAATTGAATTTATAAAATCTCTAAAAGGTTGGATGGCATCTCCCCACTTTGCAATACATCACAATCCCGAAAAGATGACATTAGCATCGCTTTGCCAATTTATCATTTCTGCCTGTTTCCTCATGATCTACTTACTTTAATCGTATTCACATGCGCTTCTACTGTTTGAAAATCATTTTTAACGTCCCTCAGGGAACGTCGAGAACTCTCGAAAGCTCTGTAAATAAAACAAGGATTCTCTGAAATAAAATGTTGATGGTGCTTTTTGTTTCAGAGAAAACAGCTTAAAATAAAAGAAATTTTAAAATAAACTATAATTTATTGTGGCATTCGAGTATAAATCCGTTTAGTGTGTCGCCAAGTCATTTATTTTCCTTCGTTTCATTGTGTGGTTTTCTGAAGTTTTCCTCATAGTGTTCGTGCCCCCGATGACTATTCAAAAAAGTCGATTGTATAAGTGGCAAATACGCACTAATGTCTTTTCCGTGTTTTTCACGCGTGTGGCGATGATGGGCGAAAGCTGCGCGGAGATTAAGCTCACACGTATGTGGGAAAATGCCCTTCACAGGGGGGCGGCGGCCATGGCTTGATGGTTTTTGATGCCAAATCCCAGTCCTCATCCCGACCACCTATGGCGAATTTCCATTCTGGTACATTGTGAAAGAAAATGAAATAATTACGAAATAAAACAATAACAGATTGGGTAATATAATTATTATTATTATAGGGCATATAAAATGACCATTACGGAAGACCCTTTGGTACTTTTTTTATTTATACGTTTATTTTAGTGCATTTAGGTGTAATTCTTGGTACTTATAGATTTTTAGAAATATCAAAGATGCCATTATTTATTGTACAACTAGAAACATCTCTTGTCATCAAGAAAGTTAACAAATTCCTTGCAAGACTTTTGGGGGTAGGCCAGCCTCTACCAAAGCCACCAACATATGTTCTACTGTCGGTGAGCTAAATCAATCAAACGCAGAAATTGAAATAATTACGAAATAAAGCAATATCTAATTGAATAATAAAATTATGATTATTATAGGCCCACATAAAATGTCTATTACGGTAGACACTATGGTACTTTTTATTTATACGTTTATTTAAGTGTATTTAGGTGTATGTACTTATGTCATGTCCATGTACATATTGTAGAACTAGAAACATTTCCTGAATTACCTAATCCCTCGCAGGACTTTCGGTGATAGGCCAGCCTCTGCCAAAGCCACCAACATATGTTCTACTGTCGGTGAGCTAAATCAATCAAACGCAGAAATTGGAATAATTACGAAATAAAGCAATATCAAATTGATTAATAAAATTATGATTATTATAGGGTCACATAAAATGTCTATTACGGTAGACACTATGGTACTTTTTATTTATACGTTTATTTAAGTGTATTTAAGTGTATGTACTTATGTCATGTCCATGCACATATTGTAGAACTAGAAACATTTCCTGAGTTACCAAATCCCTCGCAGGACTTTCGGGGATAGGCCAGCCTCTACCAAAGCCACCAACATATGTTCCACTGCCGGCGAGCAAAATCAATCAAACGTTTTAATTAATTCCGGACGAAATGGTTTCTGCTGTGGCATGGCTTTACTCAGCCTGTGACATATACCGACTCCCACAGGCAAGTTGGTAGTGGCAAACGTGGATGCATACGCGCCGATAACAATCCAGCATTCGCACAACCGGTTTGAATCGGTGTCGAAGCGTGCGACGTGCAAAAGGACAGGGTTTCAAGTCAACCGAAAAGGTCCCAAATTACGGCCGCTCCCTCATCCGCAACAAACAAGGCGCTAAGTGATGTAAAGCAGATCGCCGAGGGCTTCATTGATTCCCTATTGACTCGTTTCCGCATCGTCTTTTTTTCTACTGGCTGTTTTTGCAGAGACAAATATACGAAAAACGTTCACAGCCGCCACCAGCAAATACCCAAATGTCGGACAGTGAAAATTGCTCAGATATTTACTCTACCCGTTTCCTGCTCCAATTCTGTTCTGTTGTTCTGTTCTAGTTGCAACGACGGTCACGTTCTGAGGCATGTTGGTACACGTAGATTGACGTAGCATTCAATCGAGGTTATGTTGGGTGTCACTTGTCAGCTACGTGTATTCTCAAGCAATAACAGCCCTGAATATGTGTTAATTACCCAAGAATACACGTGACCAACCAAGTTACATGATCGCTGGTTAGCTGTCCATAGTCCTGGGTGGTCGCTGAGTTGATATAATCCACTCGATAGGTTACATGTATTATATGATGGCTTCGATCGACCGGAGTTCTATTATTTTACACAACACTTCGTTCCGTTTTCAATATCTTCCCGTCCTGCTTTGATGATATTGTGAGCAGGACGAAGCCGCAAAGATCTGCGAAAGGTCGCCTTCCAGACCTTACATAATTGTCGACATGTATGTGAGGAGACGTTTCGTAAGGCTTTCGTAATTAATCAGGGTTGGTGAATGCGCCGGGAAGCCCCAGTCAACAGCGCGACACATAAGTTCGTGTAGGCGTTATTACGTCCCGCCGGGTGGCCTTTTGATGTTTTGATAGATTTGCGATACAACTTGCACGACTTGTGATTCTGCAAATTACCGGAGAGGAAATAGAGGAATTGCTAGTAGTAGCATAGGGAGCAAAGGGGGGCGGACAACTAGGAATAGATCAACAATGTTCATGCCGACACTGTGTGGATACATTTTGAGGTTGTACTCATATAGTTGTGTTCCAAAACAGTCTTACCTACGCCACCCGAAAGGATTATCACCGCTGCCACTACCGAATACTCCTCGGCGTACGTTCAATGGGATTAATTAGCTCGTTTGTTATGCGCTTGTAAAGCGTAACACCCTTATTTCGAACATGTTTTGGACCGACCGAATTACAGCTTGCTTTCACTTTACAATATATGGAGATGTACGTACAAGCTGTAATTAATTGCGTTCCGATTGGAATTGCAAGTCCTTACAAAGGCATACCTTTGATATGAATTGTGATGCCACGGTTAACTGCTAGTTCCAAGTTCTGCTAGCGAATTTCCAAAGTATAAGTTGGAGCACTATGATGATGGTTGATCGAACACTTCGCAGTACACTGATAGAATTTTGGGGTGGCTGGGCACGTCTACGCCGAAGGACGCTCGACGCACAACTGACGTGCTGCCGTCCTGGCGTGTTTTTCGTCGGCTGGATGCGGGTCCCACCCACTCCACTCGCTCCACACTGCCGAAAATCACTCTGGGGGTGGCGGCGGCGCGCGCCGCGCATGCCACGAGTTGCGCATGCAACCTAACCTTGCCTCTCCTGCGCAGACCACGCATTCTCTCCTGGGGAAAGGCACAAATCTGAAACAGATTAATTTAGAGAGTTCAATTATATTGCCCCACGCGAAAAAAGCTGGCCAAGTTTCCTTCTAAAAGAATCAGATTATATTCTTGCATTACGTAGGGTTACGCAACAGCATTTAAGTTTATTTTCTTCTACAACTATTGCTACGACCACTATTGCAAATTAATTAACTACATTAACCTCCAACCTTTAAAATCAGTAGCTTGTAGTTTCATCTAAATAAACCAATTGAATTTTAAATGAAAGCAACAAGGTACGTTGCGTTAATTAATGACGGTGTTTAGCTATTAGTGGTAGTTAAACAAACGACAAACATTTGGCGACCCTTTTTGGGTTGCGTTTTAAAGCTCAGCGTAGTCCCACAACGTTTTTCGTCCCCCTTCAGCGGCGTTAGGTCCCTTTAGGCCGCCCCTTTTTAAACAATTCAGTCGCTCATTTCCTGCGCTTAAACCACTCCGTGTCGTACCACACCGTGCTTACGGGTTTATTATCATCTTCTAATTTTCATTATCAACATAAACAGATGACAAATTGGTCCACGATGTTGAGACTGTGTTGAGACTGAAAGCAGAGTGTTGATAAACCTGATAAAGCTGTCTTTCTGCTGAGTACTACGCTTTTAAAGCGCACGAAAATCCCGAAAAAGGGAGTTTGTTTTTATTGTAACATCTCCCAGGCCTCAGCTGTAAACTTCACCCGACCCGAAAAACGGTTTTCACTCTCTTCCCAAGTTTCAGACACACTTTTATCGCCATATTTTTCGCAATCTCTTCAAGACTTTGCATTATTCATGACGCAAATTTCCCGACCAAAAAATTACTCCAAATTACGCCATAAAACATTTCAACTTATTCCGGGAGAAATACGCCGCTATTACGCATATTACAAGGTTGATATGGGTGGTGGATATTCATCTGCTCATTGTTTTTGTAATTACAACTTTCATTAATTAAATAAACATAAATACAGGATATGTTTGACAATCGCTGAATGATGTTTAACTGTAATTCAAAGTACCACCGGAGCGCTGTGCATTAATTTGAATGCATAATAATATCAAATTCGTGGCGATCGTATGTCGCGTGTAATTATATTTCACGTTTGTTACGCCCTAAAATATATCGCCGGCATAATTCCATTCCGCAAATAATGTGAATCAGGGATATTTCACATGTGAACATAACCTTAAACGCATACTAGTTCAACGAGGCAGGTCTGGTTATGCGCTGCCAGAAATTGGGGAGAAGAGAGAAAGATGTAGGAATAGGCGGGAGGCGGTAGCGCGTTGGAGTATTGTACATTTTCATTTCGTTTTCATTACGCTACGCAAATATTGTCACATCCGCATCCGCACACACGTGCTTGCAATTTAATGTGTTCCTACAGTAATGTGATATAAAGTGAAACATTTTGAGTGATGGCATTTTATGTAGATTAGGCTTTTTTACTATTTGTATAATTACTTCCTACGTGAGCTTAATTTACCACAGCTTAATTAGAATTATGTTTTGGGGTTCTCCAAAAAAGTTTATAGTCATTTGACATAACAAAGGACGAAGGAAATGCTTATTGAGAAGGTTGGAATAAACATATTATTATGTTATTTTCGAGGATCGCAAGGCAAGTGTCGGTTTGCAGTGTCTATAGGTAGCGCGTAGTAATAGATTGAATACAGTTGATGGAATCTGAGGAACAACTGATCTTAATTCTCTAAAAATCTTACGAACTAAATAAAGCCCAAACACAAGTTTCTCCGTCTCTCGATCTTAGGGTGCGGGATTTTTTTGACTGGGCATCCACCAATAATAACAGATAATTACCTGGCCCTACTTCAGGATAATCTCGCACTTCGTAACGCCACGCAATTCTGCGTAAGGCAGGTTTATTTCTTAGGAACGCAAGTTGGCGAGGCGATAATACTGCTGCTGAACATGCTCGGAAACCTGAGATATCAATTCACTCGTTCGAGTAGCCTGAACAAACAACACATACTTGGCGAAGACAATATGCAAAACATACTCCAAAATGACAGGTGTATGGAATGACGCAACATTTGTCATCGGTTTCTGTCAGAGGACAATTATTCTGAACGCTACTGTCCAATTTCGACTTTAGTCCTTTTCAATTTTTTCTTCATGTCCTCTATTACATTCATCCAGTCTAAGATGTACTTGTCATCTTCTTGCACTATGTCTATCCACCGCTTTCTTAGTCGTTCTCTTGTTCTTTTACCCAAATTCTCACAGAATATAGCCCTTCTTGATGTATTTGGTCCTCGTCCTTTCTTCTGACGTCACACCTCTGTCCTACCCTCAATTATCTCTATCATTTCTTCTCATGCTAACACTCTGCTTACTATTAGAGTCCCTCTAGTTTCGAAGCAGATTTCTCATCCTTCAAGTCTGGGTCACATCTCCGCTGCTTTACAACCAGCGTCATCAGTTTGTCCATCACCTGCACCACGTGGAACCAGTGCCACACCGCCCTCATCATCACAACTCAGGAATGTCGCAGCGCAAACAATTTAAGCGTTCATTATTCGTCCTTTTATTTCCGGATCCTCTAATTCATCTTTCTCTGTGTTTACTCCGAGCTATCATAATTTTGAGACTTGTTCTATACCATCCGATATATCGAGGATTCTCTTTTATTTATATAAAATGCCTTACTCAGGAAGGGGATTTCAAATATTTAATTATCTTAAAATTCTTACACTTTTTCTTCCAGTAAAAATTTAACACCTTAAAACATTCGAAACAAAAAACGTCAAGTATTTAGATAAAAAATCCGAGTAAACAAGGAAATAGATGAGGAAATTCTTGAACCATCTTGTAAATTGCACAGTGTAACAAGGTAATAACGCAATAATGTTTTAATTAAGCGTTTTGCACCCGCGCACAAAAAAAAAATGCTGTCATCGTCTATCCTAGGTGATTTTTTTTTTGGTTTGAAAAAAGTTGTGTTTACATTTGGCATTCACAAGCGAGCGGTATTACTGCTGCTGCCGGGGAAATTTAATAAGCGAAATTATGATTAATAACGTTGGCGGGGGCGGGTCAAACACTACGACGAATTATTTACGACTACCACTGCCACCGCCACCGTTGAACGCGTTGCGACGTGGACACAAACATGCGGAACGTGCGGATAACCATCGCGTGAAATTTACTTAAAGTGAATTTCCCACCGTTTTCCCACCTGTGAAATAGTTATTAAAACCGCAATTTATTCGAGAAGTTAACCACGGTGAATTATTTAACTTTAAACATTTTTGTACATTTTTATTCGAGGTTTTGTACGCCATGATAAGTGTCGCCCTCTGTAATTTATTGACCAAGTACACGCCACACTCGACGGACATAATCGTAAATTATCCACATTTATAACCTGAACAAGCATAGGTTAAGTCGGAAAATGGTAAGGAATTGGAACAATTAATGCATAATAATGCTTAATGATAATGCTTAAAGTGTCATAGTACGTTTCATAACCCACAATTTGTGATGTGGCTGTCCTGATAGATATAATAAATTGAGTTATTTTGGTATTTTTTGAGATTTATTTTACTATATGTTTTACTATGTTTTGTTTTTTATTATGTGTTTATGGTTTTAATCGAAATTTTCTGTAGGAGCTGTAAGTATAACACATAACCTCGTAGACATGATTCTACGAGGTTATATGTTATATTAAAAGCAAAATGACCTCTTCCGATGGCTATTGTTCGCCATTCAATATCGGTATAACATCAACGTTGTGTTTGATATTTAAAACGCACTTTTCCGGCGCATAAACTGACGACGCTGCTGGTGGAGACTTGCGATGAAAAAAGCACCGGTGCATTCTTCGGGGTTGTTTCAAACGTTAGCGAATGTTTTATTAGACTGCCGTTGAGGGGGTGGTGTGGCGGTGTGCAAGATGGCACACCGGCGAAAATGGCCGATGTAAAAATTTTACGAGCTCCGAAAGGCCGCTGCGCGTCGCGGTATTATTCCGCTCGAAAGTGATCATAACCGTTCGACAGTGCCACCTATCGCCACTGCAAAGTGTCGTTTTCATGCCCCCAGCGGCCGCTTAGGGGTTATTGACAGCTTTTGACAGCCCAAACACGCATGAAATCCATGTCCTGAGTGATTGAATGTTTTACGCCATTGAACATAATCTCAAACTTGAGCGTGCTTTATTAGGTAATGTTTTATAGATTTTGGAGAGCTTTTTATAAAGAGTTTTATAGGATTTTTGAAAACGTCATTGATTTGTAGTTTTCTTCTGCTTGATTGGGTACTTCTAACATACGTGTTCGAATTTATCTTGTTGCCATTGAGCATAATTTCACAGATATCTCTTAGTCATTGATTATGATGTTCTGTAGATTTTGGGAGCTTTTCAAATGGATTTTGATAGATATTTGGAAAACTAGTGATTTGAAGTTCACTTCCAGGGGTTATTGAGCTTTCGACAGCCCAAACACGCATGAAATCTATGTTGAACATGCTTAATTAGGTTATGTTTTATAGATTATGGAGTTTTTTAAATGGATTTTGATCGATATTTGGAAAACTAGTGATTTAAAGTTCCCTTACAGGGTTTATTGAGCTTTCGACAGCCCAAACACGCATGAAATCCAAGTTGAGTGTGCTTTATTAGGTTATGTTTTATAGATATTCGGAGTTTTTTAAATGGATTTTGACAGATTTTTGGAAAACTGTTATTGTAATTATCTTCTACGTACATGTTTGTTTTAAACAAACCTGTACCAGCTATTCTTGTTGACTATATTTCCTCTGAAGCAGGTGTTGCCATTTTATTCCTACGTCAGTCGATGCTCATCTGATTGGACTACTTTCAAAGCTTTTCTAACATATATCTGCATACATTTTATATAGATATAGGTCATTCTCAAAACATCTAGCCTTCCTTTTAATTTCTGTCGTTTAAAATTTTATAATCTTCATAGATTCTTTCAAAATATTTTTTTATAAAATAATTTTTTTTTGAATATCTAGGTTTATCTTCGTAGATGTGTGCAATAAGCTGTGCAATAAATCATACAAACCGAGCATTCCCGGCAATTTTCTACCATTTCTGGTGTGCGAAGAGTGACCTTTACAATTTCACACATGAAGCGCCGGGACAATTGACCTTTTTTACCTTCACCACCAACGCGACCGAGAGGGTGTACGACGACGACAAGTTATAAGGGATGATGTTTAATCTAGATTCGTAGCACGTTCTGTCTGTGCACCGTACTCTATCTTAAAATATAGACCAAAAAAGAGGAATATTCTCAGTTCCTCCCTTTGCTTTGGAAGCGTTTCAAAAAATCCGAGACATAAAAATCATATCAGCTTCGCAAAGCATCCGTGCAAATCATTTAACGCAATTAATTAATGCAGTGTGTAATATTCATGCGTTTTCAATTGCAGCATTGCTTGAAACCGTAGAAACTTCAAGTTTCGAGTGTTGTGAATGCTCTGAATGTTGAGTTCATTTCGCAGTTTGCGCTCACTTTCGCATCACTCGCTCACAGCAGCATAATGAAAAGTGCAGCCGCTCCGGTAGGGAGTTGAAGGAGGACACACCCCCCCCCCCCCAAGCCCTGTCCTGGTGCGGGTGCGGATAACTATCGTAAAGTGGCGACTGGCGTCGCCAAAATGCGACCGTGGAATGCGCGCAATGCGACGCCTGACCAAGCGCCACCGACGTGGCGACGACGACGGCAGCGGCGGCGGTATCATCATCATAATTCTCATTACCAGCGAGCCGGATATATATTAAAACTGGTAGTGCACTGTCGGAATACTAGTGTGGATTATATCACCCAGTTTTGGTCGATTTTCACGCCGTAATTGAAGTGCAATTTCACTTTAAATTCGAGCGTGATATGACAGAGATTGGTCATAAATCTATTTCAAGATCTCTCATTACATCAAACTTCCAAAATTTATATTTTAATGATACGTGATAATCATACATCTATCATATGGTTAAATTAGTAGTATAATTACAGAGAACGTGTTTATTATGAATATACGAGTATATCTAAAAGGTGCGAACTGTCGCTCACTAGATGAAGAAAGAAAGAAAAGGGTCAACACGTGCTTCAGAGAAAAGTGAAACAAGAGACGCTTACGAAAATGTTTGGGAAACCAACAAATAAGCAGAAGAAAGTTGCAATTTCCAAGAAAAACGAGTGCACTTTTGATCACATGAATGATGTGAACAGAACCTTAATCCGCGTATTAATGCAGATCTTTTATTTTAGCCGGATTTGTGGATTCGTGGACTAGCCGTCCGGTACAAATTGTAGAATAAGTTACTTCTTTCTTTAAGAATCTAGAATTTTAGAATCTAGATGTTTCGGGAATAAAAATGTGACTAATTTAATTTACATAAAATTATTGTCCGCTTGTCGACTCAAGGCTTACAAAAAAATAAAATACCTGTAGTGCAGACTAAACAACTCTAAATTGTTTCTCACCACACTAAATAATGATAATATGGTTGACATTTGCCATCAGATATGAATGAAATTATGAAAACTGATTATTATTAATACTTTATTTAAAGTGTGTCAAAGTAATTTCCTTAAAAATATTTCAGAATAAAAGATAAGAAAATGAAAGAAATAAATGCGCTCGCAGCCACAGGTCGTATTGTTAGAATAACTGTACAATACTAGTATAGGTATGACGGTTCTCGAGCCGCCCCCACTCCTACTCACTTCTCGACGCGGCTTTACTCTGACCACTATAATATACCCACTCTTGTCCGACTCTTGCTCACGAAATTAAATAAACATATAAAAAAAAGAAATTAATTTAAAAAGAATAAAAGCCTATCTCTCTAGTTAATTACACACATTAAAAAAAAAAAAAACAAGAAAACGTAAAATCGCATTAATTTTTTCTATGGTAAAAGTCGCCTAAATTCGTCTCGCATTTACCACTTTAGTCGCTTTACTTAAATCAAGCGAGCATGTAGAAGTTTTGCATGAAAAATGAAAGATATATTAATATATTATAGTTCTCACGCTACAAAGTTGCCCTAGTCATCTAGTATAACTATAATAATAATTCCAAAAGTTAATTAAAACTCCTAATCGTTTTATAATCTTATTATCACTTAGTAATTATTTTATTAACATCCGCTCTGAGTTTTTTCATCTTTCCATCCAACGGTAGTAAACTTGGAAAGACTTAAAACCATATTTAAAAGTTATTTTAGGATGGTTTAACTTCAGATTGAAGAGTTTATCTCGGGCTATTAACGTCGAGTTCACTCGCCCGTCTCTTTTTTACAACTTTTATAACTTTCATAATGCGGTTACACAACTAATTGATTAATAAAACAGGTTTTATAACAATATAAAAGAGATAAACTTTATAACTCGCGCATTATTTAAAATTAGAACCTCATATAAACGACAATAGGATGAAATAATACCATTCCGTATTTTGCTTCCGCTAAATAAATATACAATTTATACGCAAATGAGTATGAAATAGATACTGACGTATTGTACAAATATTGACTGAGAATATATAGGTGTATATTATAGGCATTCACGAAGTGGCCTTCGCATAAAATTTGCGAAAATTAAAGTATGTCGAATGTTGATGTTTATAAATATTTTTACGCGAGCGATGGGCGTTTTTTTTGCGGAGTGCGGCTGAGTGAACAAGTTATGAGGACGGTCGTAAACCTTCACGGGGGGTGGTGGCACCGTCGGCGGCGGGCGGTGGTGGAGTTTTGCAGTCGTCCCGCACGCCCGCCGGGGGTGGCATGTGATGCATGTGCGAATTTACTCCACGCAGTTACCACTCACGGACGTATGAGAGCCGACTCACTACTCAGTCGGCGAATAAATATCTGCGCATACTCTATGTAAATATAGTAAGGGAGTTCTCTGTGGGGTCTGTGTTATGTCTACAGCGAACTCCTCAAATTCGAGGAGTGCACAGGAGTGAATTTCTGCCATAGTCATTTTGGCCTGGCGTATTTTATTGCGATCAGTTTTATTTTTACTATGTGTACGTATATTTTTGATACTTTTTAGTTTAAATTTAGTTAGAAAGAGAAAAATTAGGCTTACCAGGACATGACGCTGACGTGGGCTGTATACAACGTAGCAGCAAAAGAAATGGATTGAAAATGTGAAATTCAAATTTTGTTTGATAATAATTACTAATATACAAATCGTAGAATCTTCATTCTTGCAGAGATTGATTCCTCATTAAGTGTAGTTTGATTTGATACCATGATAAGGATAGTTTAAAGATAGTTTAATTATTAAGAAATTTGACATGCAAAAAATGAGTTTTCCGAAAATGAGCAGTTTTAAAGTTGACATTTTTATTAAAATTTCACATAATCCTATGATTATAGCTCATGCACTGAAGGATGTACGATCAAATTTGCCTTGTTTCTAACTACACAAATCATCTACTAATCGATTCAGAATGAAATTTGCGATTAACCCTTGCAACTGTTTTTCGATTAATTCCTTAAAAGTTGTGAAATTCAAATTGTGTTTGATAATAATTACCAATATACAAATCGTAGAATCTTCATTCTTACAACGATTG
>JAODAC010000001.1:925497-935789 GCA_027575185.1 Mimaenictus wilsoni | reverse complement strand
GTAGGATCAAATTTGCCACTAACACTTGTAATACGCTTTGGTTTAGTTTCTTGGAATTTATTTTATAACTAATAAAATTTGAGTCTAATAACGGCGTCATTTTCGCGATCAGAAAAAGACAGTGACTTCTGCTAAAAATGTTTCTTTTACTTATATTTGCCTTGTTTCTGACTACACAAATTATCTACTAATCGATTCAGAATGAAATTTGCGATTAACCCTTGCAACTGTTTTTCGATTAATTCTTTAGAAGTTGTGAAATTCAAATTGTGTTTGATAATAATTACCAATATACAAATCGTAGAATCTTCGTTCTTACAACGATTGATTCCTGATTAAGTGTAGTTTGATTTGATATAACATGATAAGGAAGAGATATATTAATCATTGAGAAATCTAAACTGCAAAAAATTGAGTTTTCCGAAAATGGGAAGTTTTAAAGTTTACATTTTTATTAAAATTTCCCATAATCCTACGATTTTAAATCATGCACTAATGGATGTAGGATCAAATTTGCCACTAACTCTTGTAATACGCTTTCGTTTAGTTTTTTGGAATTTATTTTATAACTAATAAAAGTTGAGTCTAATAACGGCGACATTTTCGCGATCAGAAAAATGACTTGAAATGGCTTCTGCTATGAATTACTTTTTACTCACTTGCCTTATTCCCAGCAACACAAAACATATACTAATTGATTCAGAATGAAACTTGTCACTAATCATGTTATATATTTCTACAATCTCCATTTCCTCCTAGCATAGTTTCACTGATGGATTCCACTTCAAAGTCCTATAACATTTATTCTACGTAATCAATCGAAAAACTATTGCAAAATCATCATGGCAAATTTAATTCGATTGGTATATGATATGTATACCAAGATTGAAGGCAATCATAAATAAAAGTGTGATTTTTAGGGGAATCAGATTTCTAACAACAAATATATCGACGTAATTTAATAAATCTTTCACGAGCCGTAAAATAGCCCCTACTACTAATTAATCGAAAAACTATTACTAGAGTTAGTTCTAAATTTTATTCTGAAACTCTTCGTATATAATTTATGTACTTAGAAATAGGGCAAATATACATTAAAGTGAAATCTTTAGCAGAAATCATTTCAAGTCATCTTTCTGGCAACGAAAATGTCTACATATTTAGGCTCAACTTTCACGAGTACTAACTTCAGTTCTAAGCAAGCAAGTGAAAAACATTTTTCAGAGACTGACGATGTTGATATTACTACTCAACTTCACCTGTATATCACATTATTTATAGTCATAAGTTAGTCGAGTTAGGTAGTCTAGTTAATCGTAAATTTCATTCTGAATCCATCGGTGTACGATTTCTGAACTTAAAAATAAGGCAAATGTAAATAAAAGTGAAATCTTTAACAGAAGATATTTCATGTCATATTTCTAGCATATGTTGCAAATATTAGACTCAACTTTTATGAGTTACAATTTAAATTCTAAGTAACTAAATGAAAAAATGCTGCAGAAGTTTACAGCAAATTTCACACTAAATCTATAAATGTATGATTTATAGACATAGGCTTATGGGAAATGTGAATAAAACTGTAAATTTTAAAACTACTCATTTTCGAAAAACTTAATCTATTTTACACGTCTGATTTCGCAATGATTAAACTTTGGTCCTCATCCTAAATACCATAATAAACTTTATTTAATAGAGAATCAATCGCTGCACAAAAGAGGATTCTACAATTAGTATATTAGAAATTATTATCAAACAAAGTTTGAATTTCACATTTTAGTTCTATTATTTTGTAACTTAAGTGAACGTAGCGTCGTTTTAAGGACTGGTTAGCTATATATTAGTTAAACATATTATAAAATACTGAATAAAGTAAAGTGTAAGAATAAAATAATTATGATTATCTAAATAACCATGATTAAAATAACACTTGCGAAATGTGTACTTTATAATGCATTAAGCTTTATGAAAAGAGGTAATTTTGTTATAATCTGGAGACAAAAGAAAATTAATAATTAACAGCAACAAAAAATAATTAAAGTCTACATGTAGTCTGTGAAGAGTACACAATTTTCAGTGCAATGCGACTAAATATTAAAATCGTCTCAACTTTTTAATATTTTATACATATCTCTGCCGGCAATCTCTGGCTCATATGCTTTGAGTTCAAAAGCCCTCACAAACTAAAAATGCAAACAAGAAACTTTAAAAAACAACTTCAACGATACTTTGATATATTTTAATACAGGATGTTTGTTATCACCTCTCCCTCAGACTCTCCTGCGTACTTTTAATAATATGAATCGATAAGCACACGTTAAAGTTGAAATAGAAAAGTTTTAGGAATCATAGAAGAATATTTGAAACACTAAATAAATCAGCGAAATTAATTGGTAAATGCCGGAAAATTGTATGAAAAATATGTGTGTACTTGTATACATGAAAAAAGTCAACAAACAGGGAAGTTATAGAAACGTACGACAAACGTAGGAAAAGCTGGAAAAATATTACATTCCTGATCCATGCAGACGCGCCCGAATTCGTGCGAAAATAAAACACTCTTGTGCTCGAGATCGTAATATGAATGTTTCGACTTTCGTCCTTTCGACTACATGGTTTTCGGGTGAAAGGCAACACTGCTCAACACTCGCTTGCTTTCCATGCTTTTCTTTTTTTGCTCAGTTCGCTGAAAGGCGACGCGAGACGCCCCGCAAAATGTGAAACTTTCCGTCGCCAAACGCCGCCTTCATCTTCACATCTTACATCATCATTTCTTTTCGTTACGCTCTTTTTCGTAACTCTGCATGGGAGAGGAGGGTAGGTGCGAGTGCAATTTTTGCTTTGAATTTTCGGCCCGTCCGACACGAACGTTATTGCTGTATTTGTTGTCCTGTTTTGGCGCGTTGTTTGGCGGCGGCGAAGGCGGATTACATCCAGTCGAGCAGTGAGGGGGGTGCCCGACAGCTAGGGTGTCGAAATAATAAAATTTCGTTTGAAAATTTAATCCCTATTAGGCGCAACACATCCCAGCAAATCACAATCTGTCAACGTCAGGTACTAAAATTTATTTCCATTACGAACTAAGACGAGCAGTTGTAGGCGACCAAGTATACAGTATGCTTGGTTACCTACATTAACCTCACTTTAAACCTACACGTTTTTAATTTCGCGCTAGAATGCGATATGGCGTGGACGCGAGCGCGCGACGCCCGGTGTGGGATATCCAGGATAATGACATTTCTCAGCGGGCGGGCGCCCCGCTGCCAGAGGGATAATCGAGTTATCCCCCTGGCGTCGTCGACGCGAACACCAGGTGGCGCACGCGGCCAAATTGATATTCATCTCCTACGCGCGCCTCTCAAACACACGCCTAATCAACGCGGAAAAGAGACCGACGCCGGTACATGCGAGGAGTTTGGAAGGACTAAACCCCCTTTGGAAGCGCCCTGCTTTGGCTTGGCTGTTTGGATGCCGGACTTAATAGAGGCAGCGTTGATCCGAGACCATCATTCACCGCCAGCCACCGTCGTCCTCCCCCCAATTCCGAAAAGTCCGCCACGCTGTAGCGTTAGTTAAGAGTTACTTCCGCAAACTTCCGGCTACAATATGTCCGACAGCCAACATTAGCCGCTATCCGGTCAAGTTAGGCAACTTAATAATCACTTGTTGATGTAATAATACTCTATCCCCCACCGACCTCACTCTACTACAACTTATTGTTATTACTTCAAGTCTTTTTTTCCAATTCATGACAGTAGTAAAATTATTAATACTTCACCTTTGCCGGCAAATGCCCTGACATTTTCATTTTTAATTGCATCCACTTTATCGACTTGTTGCTTTGTTTCCACCTTTACGAACATGACACAAAAGCAGATTGATTTCCCTTCCATAATTTCATCATTTGTTTAATATTTTATCGAATAGTGAATAATGAACGGTGTGCTTCATATAATTGAATAAACCTTCTGGTCTACTTTTGAGGTTATATATTATTCATAGGTTATTGTCATTCATTCAAACTTCTCAACTTGGGTATCCAGGGGTGGAGTACTGTTGACAACAGAACGCTCGAAAGGCATATCAAGACCCTGTTCACCTTTTTTGGGGTGTATTATTGAGTCCTACAAATCATATATGCCAACAATTGACATAACCAAAGTTGTATACCCTCTTTGTTCGCCTCCAAACACTCGTCAATTTTTCCAGGACGCTCTCCCGAACATTTTCGGGGCGTAATAAAAAAGCAATGAATGCATGAAATATAAATGTAATAGCTACCTATTGAATAGAGCGTTTCCTCTACGTCGTCCTCGCCGACGTCGTTCGAAAATACAGAAATATTGAGTTTACCCAATTGCACAAACTTGATCCGTACCCTCTTTAACGCCAGTTTTCTATCACTTCGGAACACCGTTGTCCTGATTGAGAACTGGATCTGCAACAAGGTAGCGAAATGTAAATGGATAATCTCTACTTGGGAATGTTTCAACATCCGTGTTACAAGTAATTAGAAATCTTGTAGATGACTTCATTCTAGAGCGGATTTCTGTTCGGAAGCAACCAGTGGAACCTGTAGCTTCTCGTTCGATAAAGTCTTTGGAAGCAACAGGCAAGCGCTTGTTGCATCTGCCCACGTTTGTTCCAGTCGTTCCAGACCGCGTCTGCGACGGGTTTTCGGGATAACCCATTCCCGGAAAGGACGCAACCCACACCAAACCCAAAAACCTCTTGCAACGAGGAATTAATTAGTCCATTGTTAAATTGGACCACAATGGACTTAACTGGTCGTATAACAGAGTCGACGCCTTGAAGTTAACCTTAATTTTAATCTCTTCCCTATGTTTTTGTTTGACCTAACGTAATTTCAGTTTCACCGTTCATAACTTAATTTCATATTAATCTAATCTAATTTTAACTTAACTTTATAATTCAGTAAAGAAAAGGGGTTACTCAATTTTTGGGAACCTAAATTGGATTCACATAATCATTACAACTGGTTGTAATTAAATCTATACAATTTAGCCAGGCTAGTTTTCTAAGATTTCATTCCATAGAACATTTTGATTATTCTTAATAACTATGTTTTTAATTGCAATTTAAGTTTATTTAACTGTATTTATCTTTATAAATGCGCAGAGCGTCTTTATGTAATTATTTCCCTGTGACTTGTAAATTCTTGGAGCTTTATTTAAGAAGGTTTACTGAGTTCTACAGTAATAATAGGATAAAAACACTAGTCACTGGTACGTATGTATAATGCGATTGGGCTTGACCAGTGGCATCCTAATACTAATCTACTGAAAAAGGCGAATCAAGAGCCAATCGTCATCGAAATCCACCTAAGGAAGTAGACCTGGGTAGGGCACAGCGTCTGTCGTTCGGCCACAAACATCGCCAGACAGGCCCTGGATTGGAACTAGGCTTGTCAAAAAAAAATAGCGAAACCCGATTCTCCGGGTTTTCGGTTTTTGTCTATGTTCGGGTTTATTCTATTACTTTTGGAATCAAGCAAATAGTGGGGCGCAATTGCGTCGACTTCGGTTCAAGAAACAGAACATTCAAGATCAACCAGTAGTGGAACGCAATCGCGTCTATGCTGGTATCGGAACCCGGATACTTTCAAGATCAGCTGATTCTGGTATAGAAACCGAAATTTTTCGAAAATCCGAGTTAAACCCTTGAAAGTGAAAGCCCGGTTTTACTCGAAACTGACAGGCCAGAAAACCGAGTAACCCGGAATTATCGGATACCCTTGACATGCCTAATTTGAAACCCCAAGGTATACGTTCACGTAGGCGACCGAAAACAACGTGGCGTAGAACCGTAATAAGGAAGGCAGAGGACTTTGGCAAAAATGGGACGAGATCAGAGTGTTGGCACGAAACAGAGTTCGCTGACGCATCTTTATTGCGGCTCTAGCGTCCATAAGGAATGATGAGACTTGATGATGATGATGAAGGGTAAACTGTGTTACTTATGCTTCTAAGAAAAATCGCATTGTTAGCAGTCTATATAATAGACGTCAATGGGTACGATATTATCTGTCAAAATAAGATTTATTTGTAAATACCTGTAAAACGATCCTAATTTAGTTCCCCCCACGGTCCGGAAACCACCATTTGAAGGTTTGTTTGGTTTCGGCTAGGTGGTTGTGATGTTTACGAAGGGTATAAACCATCTCTAGACCTTCCCAGACAAGACCTAAATGTCTATTCGCCGGGTTGTAAATGTCTGTGCTTATCAAACACGCGAGAG
This sequence comes from Mimaenictus wilsoni, assembly GCA_027575185.1. NCBI lineage: Eukaryota > Metazoa > Arthropoda > Insecta > Coleoptera > Staphylinidae > Mimaenictus > Mimaenictus wilsoni. The sequence continues at coordinate 929,531 of JAODAC010000001.1, read as the reverse complement.
TCGAGTATCTACTTAACTAATTGCACACTCTCTCTTGCGCTACCCCCGGTAGAGTATACGCTTGTCGCTTTTCCAGTTTGAAGAAACTGGAAGACGCTGCGGTCTCGCTGGAGTCGTCCCCCATCGAACGCACGGAATCCAACAGGAAGCAGAGAGATACGTGGGCGCGGAACATATACATGCGGCGTCCATGTTTTGCAAAACGATTTTAGAAACTCGACTATTACAATGCACCCAGCGAACACAAAGTGAAGCAATTTCTTGCTCATGTATCTGCACTCTACTTCCCGAAGTAATACAATTAGGATGATTAAAATAACCCACTGGGAGCACCCCTAAGGATGGCTCGCAAACGCGCAGAGCACAGCGCAGTGTGCGCACACACGACCGCTTGAAACATACACACAACTCGTCTAGGGCAATTTGGTTTTCGGTTAATGAGTGCTCCGAGACTGGTTACTTTCATGTACAATGGGAGCAATAAGAAGTGCATTAGAGGTTATGCGAAATCTTCGCAATCTCAGCCGATTGCATTAAATATTCACTTTTACAATCTCCCACAAAGTTGGCTTTAAATACGCGTATTATTGGTGTTTAACGGGAAATATTACTGTGGAAATTGAATAGTTAAAGTTGAATTGTTTACTTACTTGCATTTGTATACGAATTTGTAGTCGATTTTCGAGTTTTTGGGCGTTAAAGTTATTTCGGGACCTTTACTTTCTCTAATACCTAATGCAGGATATAATAAAACTAATTAATTAAGCCATTGAAATTAAATTAAATTCAATTATATAGTAGCGTACATAGTTCGTGTCGAGGGTTCCGCGTTATGACAATCGTCGATATGAAGTGGAACTGGTGGGGTTCGGCTACATTTTATCATTTTATTACGCGTGGGTTTTATGTGATTGTGAATGTTTTTAGTGTTTTTAGAGTTTTATGGGTTTACTACCTCCACGATGTGGATTTAAGGGAATATAAGAGAATAGAAAGGGTAGCATTTTATTAAAACGTAAGATATGAACAAAGAGACAGATTTATCGTAAATTCAAAGTCGCCATTTTGTCTACGTATATTTTTAAAAGGATTTGAAAGGTAGGAAGATAAACAAAATGATTGAAAATTATACTGTTATATATGCTTTCTACTCCTGTTGAACAATGAACACATTTTAGTATCGTTTGTGATTAAAAGAATTAATACATATGTTGTGAACGGCGAGGCAAGTTTGAGCCCTTTTTTATATTTGTCGCCAAATTATCAATGTTTAGTCTGGCGTGAAAGAACTTTTGAGCTGTTTAGTCTGCACTACATGTTTGTCATGTTTTTTGTAAGGCCTGAGTCGTCAAGTGGTTAATAAAGAGAACATAGAGGCACAAGACGCTCTTGGGGTAGGTTTAAGTAGATGCACGAAGCGTTTGGCGCCTTGAGCGTCTGGAAAACATCTTATCACGGCCAAGCGTGCCCAGCTGCATGTGTGTAGCTACGAGCAGAGAGGCACCCTGTGGGCAGGAGAAAGTGAGACAGGCAGGGCGCGCCTCGAGGTATGATTGTGGGCGGTGTGCCTGGCTTAGTATGCCGCTGTTAGAGGGTGTTATCGGTCTTCTCCCGCTCAAAGTCGTGGACGGAGGCGAGATCAAGATAAACTTTCGTAGAATTATGTTCAATAAAGTTAGTCACATTTTTACTCCCGAAACATCTACTTCTCTCTTTAATATCTACAACAATTTGCATCGGACGGGTAGTCTTCGAATCCTGCTAAAAATAAAAGATTCGCGTTAATTCGCGGGTTGATGTTGCTGTTCGCAACAACATATCCTATTATCACAGACCAATGTAGACGGCACTTCTTTGTAGCGGGGTGAACGCACCAGGTCCCACAGGGTTTAATTTCAAAGGAAAAGGGGGACTATACTGAGTTGAGACTATACTTTGCGCTAGCGCGGTGAACTTAATCGGTCCGCATTCAGATTGTGAACCCCAGATATTAAAAGATTACAGCGGTGTTTGGATATCAACTAAGTTTATTATGGGAAAACATAACCTTTGTAATTGGTGGCTACCGCCTACACGTACCACTACTTTCTTTACAACATCTTACTTTTCCTACCGCGGCAGAGGAGAGGTTTCCTCTGACTCTTTCTCTCTGGGTATCAGTGCTCGCTATACTGTCTCTGATGGAGACTAGGCTTAAGTTACAAGGCATATTTGGAATTCAAGCCTGAAGGTGAAGCAAGTCGAAAAAGATATATTTTTAAGAACTGTTCATTTGGTTGCCTGCAAACTGGGATGTTCGGCGCTTGAGTTTGCACTGTTACAAGATGACGCTGGTGGTGTGCATTGATGGGTATACTTGTGTACGTGTACTTGTGTTTTTATACCATTATTTTGTGTTCGTTTTGCCATTGTAATAAAGACGTTGTGGGATATTACATTGTGTGTTTAAACTTTGACGTTGGAGGTGAGTTAGAGTATAACTTGTGACGCGAGAGGTAATCCTGTTGAGTTAGGTCCCGCGCATCACTGGGAAATAAATTAATATTCAAAACCGCGACTACCGCGTAACACATGTGATAAAATCGACCAAAACTTGGTCTTATACAGCGAAGTCCGTCATTTACCTTTATAAAATATTCAATTAGACACAAATATTTCATTCCATCTCCGCGTTCATACATATTCGGTGTAATACAGATCACAGAATTCTGTATATAACCGGTTCCGCATATAGCATGTTGTATTATATATTTCCAGATATCAGTTCGAGAGATTACACTAATAGAAAAACACATGATAGTACGAACTCTGGTGCTAGCTTTGATGCCGGATCGTATCTAATCGCCTGCCAGCAAATTCATGCATGCGCGTTTATTTGGTACTGCTTGGTTCCAGTTGTCCCACCCGACAACCCGACACGTAACCCTCACCTTTAGACTACTTTATAATTGTACAGCATACATTACAAAATATCACTGTAAAGCTTGAAGTAGAATAATTTAAAATGCAGCACACTAAAGTGCACTTAAATCATAAAAACATGAAAACTACAAGGTACAAGTACTACGCAATTTATCCATAAAAAGAGTAATGAACATATTTGGCACATTCTTTCATTTTAGTGTAGATTTTTAGATGTAAATTATAATAATAATTCTTTTTAAGTCTATTCTACTAGCTTAATTAAGACGCCCTTTGGTGACACCGAAGGTGGAAAGTGGAAAATTTCATCCCATTAATAAGTGCTACGTGCTCGGGCATCACTTTGTGGGATTTTGGAACCACACCGTTTATAGACCTCATAATAACCCAAAATATCCCTTCTCCTCTTGCTCTAAAAGCATTTACAAAGCGAAGAAGGGGGACTAAAGCATTTTTTTCCGTATATGCCATTCTGCCCAAGTTTTCCGGCTTGTAAATTCAATTTGTTAAGTTTAATTTCATATCCTTGCACTCTCAGCGCCTCTCTCAGCCCTTGAATAGCAAAAAATTAGTTAACTCAAAATTAAAAATCATCCCTTTGTGCTTGGGTGTCTTTTCTCTTCCTGTTTGTCATCTGTTTGAAGTTGCTGGGTTTTGTGTGTGCGCATCGGCCTCTCGCGGAAATTCTCCTCAATCGGCGCATTTCCTTTTGTTGTTTTTCTTTCTCGGGATGGCAACGGTGCGCGCAGGGGATGCCAGAGCAATATCCACTTAATCCACGGCCATTGCGCCAGTCCCGAATTTCCCGACGAAGACGTCGGCGTTTGCGGAAAGACGGGCCGAGTTTGAAATTAGTCGCATCCTTCATCTCTCCCTGCGCGCCGCGCTCGCCCACAGTTGATGCGACTCTCGACCGGGATAAAGAACCGGAAGTGTTTCGTCACGAGGATTTTTCCTTGAGCGTACAATGCGGGGGAGGTGCGCTCGCGCACACCCATTGCCGAATGGTTTGCGAGTGCGGCTGACGGGGTTGCATCCGCAATCTACCGATATTCATTATTTACTCGACAACACTCGCATCCTGCGAGACTGCCACCCACGCCACCCCTGAG
>JAODAC010000001.1:865916-916212 GCA_027575185.1 Mimaenictus wilsoni | reverse complement strand
TATTATATAAAATTTTGATAATTGTGATAAATCATAAACTTCAGTAAACTTTTAAAATAAAATTTGATTCCTTGCAGGCCATGATTTGCAAATGCTTATGATGCTTGGAGTGTATGTCAATTGATATCGAACGTTTATCGATTTATGGCTTTAGATCGGGGAATCACCAGTCATCAGCCAACTGATAAGAAATATTTACAAATTATATCACAAAAAGATCCATAAGATTCGCACGTAGATAACCTACAATTTATACTTTTAGGTTAGGTTCCTACGATAGTTAATTAGTTAGGTGAATTTTATGGCCCACATTAACACACACATATTTACACAATGTAAACAATTGTAATAGTCTCATACACTTTTTACATTCTATTGTATTTTGTCTAATTAATTATTAGCATTAGCATACATTTACTACTAGTGATATCATCAGAATCACATATAAATTGAAACAATACCTTGTATGAATTAAAATGTTTTTTTTTGTGATTTTGATTCGAATTCCAAGCTTCGAATGTTTATACCCTGCGCAAATAATAATGATTGCCCTTAAATTATTAAAGAAGCACATGCCGATGTTCCTGACTAACATGGGGTGATGATTTTGTCGATAATTTCTTCGACATACGATTTGTACAACATGTGCCATTCAAAGGCTCCACGTGTTGCACGTGTAAATCCATCAATCAATCATTTGAAATCGATTTCGAATATGCGCTCATACTTAAATATTCTAACAAGTTGGGGGGATGGCTGCATTTTCTCAAAAAATACCGCACATACTCATGATTTAGAATTCGTTCAATATGATTGTTGTTGCGCCCGCCAAATAAACGATGTTCTCCTTCGTAGCTTAACGAGTTTGCTCATTGTCGTGGAGTTGGACAACAATAAAAAATTGTTCGGAACGCCGGCTTATGGTACGCTACGCGTGCGCAATCGCCGATATTGTGGTCGAGGCGAAAAACACACACACAACGCGCTCTCCCTGCGTTCGGTGGCATCGATTTTCAAGCAACAAGACCCGTGTCGTCCGTCCAACGTCGCCGTAGCGTCGTGCTGGCTGGCACCCTGCAGCAATAGTGTTGATCCCGTGTGCATCCCCCCAAAAAGCCTTCCCCCAGCCGTCGACAACAACTCACCCCCACATATCCATATTCGTGTAGAAACGCAGTCTGCGAAGACAATTCCACTCGTCGAGAGCAACCCGAGGCGCATCCACCAAAAAGGCGCCTTCTTCTACAAATGGCCATATTGTACGCAGGCGGATTTGCGACGCGATAGAAGTCGCCCCATGCACGCGGATGCCGGCAGCGAGTATCGTCTCGTCGTAAATCGTAAAGATGTGACCCACTTGCGTTTTGCATTGTTGACCGCCGTTAACGATTCGTTTTTTGATTGGATGGTTGTTTGTTTTGCATCAGTTCATTTGATTCGCCCGGATTTTTAATTGAACGCTCTACAAACGAATAGAATGCACTTTTATAATAATTTCTATCAAGTGCTGCGTGGTAGACTATCAGTGGCAGGTTGTAAGTCATTCATCAGCTTGTAAATCGTAGATTTTAGACTTCTTTGTTATTCTTAATATTATTGTGTATAGAATCTGTTTGCATGGTTTAAGAAAGTTGTATGTTGCAGTGGATGAAGATGGCCCGTCGGGTGCATCTCCGACGAGAGTCGGATCATCGACTTCGAACGAAAATCGGGTAGTGTTTATCAACAAGATACAAATCCAGCCGGGTATTAAGTTTATGAGCAATCGTGTTTCAACGGCCAAATATAGGTGAGCTATAAAATTAACCATTATTGGTATTATTAATGGTACAAATAACACTATCCTGTAAATTTACAACTATTTTCTATTGCTTTCAAATTCTAGTTTAATTCATCTTATATTTTATTTTATAAACAATAGTTCATAATATTATTTATCAGAATAGGTTTTGAAAGCGAGTATTAAAGTTTTAACAGCGAAATGAGATTTTAATAAAAGTTTATCAATTAATGTAGCCTAATTTCTTCAATTTTGGATTATTTAATAGTAATAAACTGACGACAAATCAAAAAGTGACAAAAAACAATGAAGCAAAAGTTTTATTAAGCCAGGCAACGGCAAAATAAGGAATTAAAACGTGAAATTCAAACATTGTTCTAAAATATTTTCTAATCTATATGTTATTGAATGTTCATTATTGTACAGATCGATTCCTCTAATATATAGCAATTCCTTAAATATAGTTTGTTTGGATATGCACATTTATGCCAAAATGTTGGGTAATTATTAAGAAATATATCGTGTAAAAAACGTCTTTTCCAAAAGATGTTCATTTTTTCATATTTCCCGTATTGCTAGGATTGCAAATCATGCACCAATCAATTCAGCGTGAAAATATCTTCAAACTCCTGGGACGGTTTTTCATTTGATTACTTTAATAATGGCGACGATTTCGCTAACAGAAAATAGACTTGAAATTACTTTTTCCAAAAGTTCATTTTTATTTATATTTATCTTCCGCCAATATATACAAATTATATACCATTCAACTCAGAATGAAATTTGCCGCAGTGTCTTGCAACAGTTTTTTTTTGATAACTTGTTTAGAAATCATGTTATACCGGGTGAATTTTTTAGCGTGTAAACTTAAATATCTCGAGAAATATGCCCTCTAAGAAAATATTGTAGGTAATCAAAAAGTCCATTCCATGGAGGAAATATGATCGTGGTATACTCAGGCCCCCAACCACACCCCCGGGGGTGGAATGGGGGTAACTTTGAAATTTTAAATGGCTACCCCTATTTTTAATACAGATTCAAATTGTACGCCTAAAAGATGTAAGATTTGTTGGAAACATTTTTTTCGTAGTTGCTTCGGGGGGTGGAATGGGGGGTAACTTTGAAATTTTAAATGCGTACCACCCTCCGGTGGTGGCTGAGTATACTACGATCATAATTCCCCCATGGAATGGTTACTTTTTGATTACCCACAATTTTTTCGTAGAGGGTATATTTCTCGAGATATTTAAAGTTTTCACGTTAAAAAACTCACCTGTTATATCATTGAAGTTTACTCTAATAAGGTAAACATTGCCGACCTCAAAAATGTTGTCCTAAACATTCAATTTTTATTCAAATTTCCCTCAATTCCAGAACTACAAATCATGCACCAATCGATTCAGCGTGAAAATTGCTTTAAACTCCTTCCTGGGACAGTGTTTCATTTGTTTACTTAGAACCGGTGTTTGAAGTCATAAAAGTTGAGTCTAATAACGCCGACATTTACGATGTCAGAAACCTAATTTTTTTAGAAATTACTTTTTGACACGATGTATATCTCAATAATTACCTAACATTTATGCATAAATGTGTATCAAAAGAAAATACATTTAATGAGGAATCGATCCGTACAAGTCAATATCTATACATCTATATGATGTAGATTAGGAAATATTTTAGAACAAAGTTCGAATTTCACGTTTTAGTTTCTCATTCTGCTGTTACGTGTTAGGTCCGCGTAGAGTCCTCTTAATTTAAGCAGGAAAGAAACTATCAGATACAACTAATCATGAGAAAACATGATGATGTGTAATAGAGACACTTCCTATTTTGACGATTATTGTTCTCTGTTTTAGTGTAATTCGATTCATACCCCTATTCCTCTTCGAACAATTCCGAAGATGGGCAAACATATTCTTCTTGATGATAGCATTACTCCAACAAATTCCGGATGTGTCACCCACAGGACGTTATACTACTTTAGTGCCCCTTATATTTATTTTATCTGTTTCTGCAATCAAAGAAATCATTGAAGATATTGTAAGTTCTCATCTCTTGACCTGATCTTAAAACTTGTTTGATTGTGATAATTGTTTAGAAAAGACACAGAGCGGATGATGAAACGAATCATCGGAAGGTGGAAGTCCTGCGTGGAGATGCATGGATCTGGGTGAAATGGATGCACGTCGTTGTTGGCGACATTGTCAAAGTAAAGAACAATAACTTCTTTCCGGCAGACTTGGTTCTGATATCAAGCAGGTATGTAATCGTGAATTTTACAAGTATTATATCTGTTGTAAATGATGTGATAATATGTCATTTAAATGCAGTGCACGCCGGTTATCACGTTTTTACTGTTTGCATAATGTTATCAGTTTTACAAGCAATGACCTTGATTTGGAAACGGTGTTTACAGAAGGGGTGTTAGTGTACGGATCAATGGGTAGATTAAACTCGTTTAACGAGTGCCAGCTACACTTAGGGTAATGTCGTAGGGAACCATTTACTAGATCAGCGAAGCGGCTTCGATAGGAAGAAGAACGAATGTTTTCGGGGCAGGATCCCCTTTGTCTACTCAACATTACTCCGATACAACAACGTGGAGTACGATTGTTAGAGAACTTGGTTTGGGACCTCTACGAAGGAAATGTCAAAACTGAGAGAACCCCTGTACTGGTTCAATTGGTCTTTCGTCACTGGACCCAATTCCGGCGATTAATGTGCACGTCAGAATCGTCAGGGTCTTCCGCCTGTGTTTCCCCTGTCTCTTCTCACAATGAGACGCTCCGGGAGTGCGAGGTGACATCTAAATCTACCCGTCTTCCCTAGGTCAATCACACGTTTGCTTTCAATTTGGTTTTGCCTATACAATTCGATAGTCTCGCGTATAAGCGAAACTCCTTGGTCCGTAGTACCGAACGTAAAGGTACTTAGGTTGGAAATGGTGCAAAAGGGCAGATCTTTTGATATATGTTCTCATCGTTATTTAAAGAATCGATAAGTAACGGAAGATCTCTAATGTTTCGATATGTTTGCGAATGAACCATTTCCCTGTCATCTGAACGTGCAAAGTACAAGTTTAACAAAAATTCCTATCGCTGGGTTACGATGGAAATTCTATGGACATTAAGAACTCACAGATCTGATAACTTATGAACTCATCGATTTAAGGCCAGAGTAAACAACCTTTTTTATCGGAAAATAAAATTGTGTCGAATATTTGTCTCAAAGGGAGAAGACTTGGTGCATATTTGACTTGCCTTCGGGCGGCACACAAATCTTCGGAGCTGCACCAACGATTATCTACGATTTAAACAATGCATAAATACTTACAAATTTTACCATAAATATGTTGGAAAGTTCTAATGGATGGCGTCGGGGGCGTTTTTACGATACTAATAACTATAAATATTTTCATTCTATACTTTGGTTCCGATTTTCGATTATCGATTTTAACATTGACCTTCAGGTCTCGATTGTTTAAAACCTCTGCAGAAGCATGATTTATGCAATAAACGATTCAATTATCATAGTTTTACATATTTTCAAACAATTATTTTTATATAAAATTTAAGCCCCAATCGAATGGCATTAAACAGCGTGCACTGTTTTATGTTCTCCGTTTTTGACCGTAATAAATAACATAAATATATCTATTTTAGTGAACCACAAGGAATGAGTTTCATAGAAACAGCGAATCTTGATGGTGAGACAAATTTGAAAATTCGTCAGGCCTTGCCGAGCACATCGGGTTACACGGCAATCCATCATCTTGCACAGTTCTCTGGAGCGATTGAATGTGAACCGCCCAACAAGCATTTGTACGAGTTTTTTGGAGTCCTGAAAGAGTCTGGCAAAATGTAAGTTATGTGAAATATTTCATCATAATTTTAAACTTTTATTCTAACTCTGTTTAGACCTATGCCACTTGGACCTGATCAAATTCTATTGCGAGGTGCAATGCTTCGCAATACGTCCTGGGTGTTCGGGGTTGTTATATATACAGGTCACGAAACCAAACTGATGCACAACTCGACGAAGGCGCCCCTGAAACGATCCAGCGTAGATAAACTGACCAACGTTCAAATTCTTTTATTATTCGGTATTCTACTGGCGATGTGCCTCATATGTGCTATATTTAATGAGATTTGGACGGCAAATCATTCCTCTGTCGACTGGTACATCGGATTATCGAACATTTCGCAAAACTTTGCATACAATCTTCTTACCTTCGTCATTTTGTTCAATAATTTAATACCGATTTCTCTGCAAGTGACATTGGAAGTTGTGCGTTTCATACAGGTAATTACTTATCAATATTATACCGCTCATAACATAAAATGAAAATCTCTCATAACTTAAAGGCTAACATTTTTGCAAAGTGCAACAACTTATTGGTTAGAAATTACTATTAAAATAATTAACTGATTATCGTAGAAGTTGGAGGCGTAATGAAAAGAATAGTATCGATATTTCAGGGCGATAATTATAAATATATGCGGTATCGATAAAGAATCGAGGTGATACGATACTCTTGTAAATGAACAGTTCTCCCGCCATCTACGCGTCATTGACTTAAACAGTTAATGAAAACTTATAAATACTTAGAAATGCTGCAAGAGCCACATCCTTGTCAAAAATTATCGATAACTTGTTGAGTATCGATTGGATGTATAAATATTTATCGGTAGCCAAACAAGATAAATTATAGTATATGGTTCTTGTAAAAATTTCTGAAAGCATCATTGTTGGTACGAAAAATATTGAATGAAAGTATCTATATTTATCGATATCTAAAGTATTGGGAAAATGCCCCTGGTGCCAGTTACTAACAGCATTTCAATGTATTTACAGATGCCATATTTTTATTCAAATTTAACCTATTTAGATGGCGTAATAATCATCAGATATCGATATTTATCGAAGTACGGTTCAGTATCGATTAGTATCGATTGGAAGTATAAATATTGATACTTTTTGAAATACCTAGTTCTACTATTATTATTGATTCTTAGCAATTAGTACAGATAATTTCAGGTAATATCCTTACTAGAAACTAATAGAACAATGCCAATTATAACATATTTGTCAGAATGTTCAAATTCATTAATTATGATACATATTGAAAAATGCTATGCTGTTTTGACTAATAATTCTATATCCTATAGGCTATTTTTATAAACATGGACAAGGAGATGTACTACGAAGAAACCGATACGCCTGCAATGGCAAGAACATCAAATCTTAATGAAGAATTAGGTCAAGTGAAGTACGTTTTCTCGGATAAAACTGGAACGCTGACACGAAATGTCATGGAATTCAAGCGGTGTGCGGTGGGCGAACAGATTTATACGTTACTCAACGACGATAGCGATGTGCCACTTCTTGTTCAGGTAATATTGCAATCAAGGAAAATACGAACGAGTAGTGATTGCTTATTTGCAGCACATCAACGAAGGGCACCCGAACGCCGAGTTACTTAAGGAATTACTAGTCCTGCTGGCTGTGTGCCACACTGTGATACCGGAGAAGATGGATGACGGTACGATCGTCTATCATGCGGCCTCGCCGGATGAGCGTGCGCTTGTATACGGCGCCAGCCGCTTCGGATACAAGTTCCTCAGTCGTACACCTAACTATGTTGAGATTAGTGCGTTCGATGAGATCGAACGATACGATATTTTGCACGTGCTTGAGTTTACGTCGGCGCGGAAACGCATGTCGGTGATAGTGCGTGATCCAAAGGGACGTCTGCGGCTTTTTTGCAAGGGGGCCGATACGGTGATATATGACCGTTTGGCGTTCAGCGATGATACCTACAAGGACATTCTGTTGCATCATCTTGAATCGTTTGCGACGGAGGGTTTGCGGACGTTATGTTGCGCTGTATCTGATCTCGATGAAGAGTTTTATGAGTCGTGGAGTGGACAGTATCATGAAGCAGCTTGTGCGGTACAAGAACGTGAAGGTAAGCTAATGATTCTTGCTACTGATTGCATATCCACATAAAGAATCAAAAATATTATTTCAATGAAAATATTAATTTTTCATGACCTACTGTACTCATTTAACGAGTTTTACAATCTTGTTTCAAAAAGTATGCTTCTTAAAAACCCGTTTTTCAACTTTTCTTGGCATAGGGGAATATTTGATAACTATATAGGGACAATGTTTTTTTTTCGTTAGGGTCCTTAGGACTACAATACTTCCGTACATTCATGTTATACATGGCGTCGCGTTTGTTTTTTTCGAGCCCATGCTGCTTTCATTTTCCGGCTATGGCTTTCTGTTCTTTCCTCTGTCCAAGGTGTAGCGCGTTTTATGGTTACTCCTTCCTTCAGTCTACTGTCTCGCAGCTTCTCTCTCAACCACGTCCGTTCCTTTATGACTTGCTGGGTAATGCCCAAATCCTGCACATCTTTTTCTGTACATCTGCACATCTTTCATTCAGTTGTTTTGAGCCTTTTTGCCCTTGTGATACTCCATTATTCTTTTCGTTAGTCTCTTCAGGTTTCTCCAGTAATTTTGTACATCTCATTAATCTAGCATTATTAACAATATCAAATATTTTGTTGAATACATCTATGTAATTTTAAATTTATATACTTTAGTACTATATTTGGAGTAAAACTTAAACATGTTTAATATTTTTCTAGAAAAACTAGAAGTTGTTGAAGAATTGATAGAGCATGATTTGACGTTGATTGGAGCAACGGCAATCGAAGACAAATTGCAGGAAGGCGTTCCGGAGACCATAGCAAAATTACTCCAAGCTGATATTAGCGTTTGGGTGCTTACCGGTGACAAACAAGAAACTGCCATCAACATTGGCTACTCCTCGCGGTTAATCGTTCAGGGAGCGCAGATGATCATACTTAACGAAAGTAGTTTAGACGCCGCCCGTGATGCGGTATTACGCCATCATATGGACCTCGGTGACAATCTCTGTAAACAGAATGACATCGCGTTGATTATTGATGGCAAAACGCTTAATTATACCCTGAATTGTGAGCTGCGAACGGATTTTATAAAACTCTGCGTTTCATGCAAGGTGGTGATTTGCTGTCGTGTATCACCCCTGCAGAAAGCCGAGGTGGTGGAATACGTTACCAAATTTACCAAATCGGTAACATTGGCGATTGGCGATGGTGCCAACGATGTAGCCATGATACAAAAAGCACACGTCGGTGTTGGTATTTCCGGTGTGGAAGGCCTACAAGCAGCCTGTGCGTCTGACTATAGTATCGCACAGTTTCGTTTCCTGCTGCGACTTCTTCTTGTGCACGGCGCCTGGAATTACACGCGAATGTGCAAGCTGATCTTGTACAGCTTCTACAAGAATATTTGCCTATACGTGATCGAATTGTGGTTTGCTATCTATTCTGGCTGGTCCGGACAGATACTTTTTGAGCGCTGGTCGATTGGATTGTACAACGTGTTCTTCACCGCATTACCACCACTTGCCATGGGACTCTTTGACAAAGCCTGCAGTGCTGATATAATGATGAAGCATCCGAGTTTGTACAAAACATCACAGAAAGGCTATCTTTTTAATGTGAAGGTCTTCTGGGTGTGGGTCCTCAATGGTATGCTACATTCAGCTATTTTGTTCTGGATGCCGTTATTATTATGTGAACACGATATTGTATGGATGAATGGAAAGGACGGGGGTTATCTCGTGTTAGGAAATTTTGTTTATACCGTGAGTAAATCTCATCCCCATTCATTCCAGTCGACTAATGTTGGATATTTCCAGTTTGTTGTTGTTACCGTTTGTTTGAAAGCTGGCCTTGTTACAAACTCTTGGGTATGGCCAACTCATTGCGCAATTTGGGGTTCAATTGGACTCTGGTTCATTTTTGTTATTATATACAGGTATGTCAAATTCTTTCTGCAATAATCTAATGAATTTTTCATAGTATAATCATTTCTTTATGATTGTATTCATTTTTATGCTTCAATTCTTACATAACATCCTGATGTACCTTTGCCCACCGGTGCAATTAATATTTTGTACAAGCGTGTGTTTGTTTATGGGGACGGTACCCCGAGACATTAAATATGGGGGGTCTCTGAGAAGATATGTTACCCAATGGCCCTTGGTGACCCACGTTGCAGAAGCCTGCACATGTGGATCATCGCCCTTGGCACGACATTAGTAATCACTTCTCTATAAATTCCGATTTCAATAAATATATCGATATTGATATTGCAATATACAATATCAAAAATTACGTTAGAAAAAAATTCGCTATTTCATCATCATATCACATGACTAACTAAATGTTATAACACTTCCTAAATGGTGTCAGTAAATTCACACATGCGCAAAACCAGTAGTTGACCCACGGGACAAAGGGACATCAGACAACTACCAAAAATATCAAATTGGGCAAAATTAATAAAATGCAATAAATTCGTTTTCAAACCGGAAGTATAACTACTTTCGATAATTTTTGTAGACAGTAAAATTGAAAAATCACTCAACAATAATAAAATTCTCAAACTTTTAATTAATGAATGATGTTTTAGTAATGTATGGCCACTCTTGCCAATTGGTGGCGTGATGACTGGGATGTACATACTGCTATTTTCATCCGCCGTATTCTGGCTCGGGTTTATTCTTATACCAATTATAGCAATTACGCCCGACTTTGCTGCAAAAGTGTAAGTATTTGAACCGATCGAAACATCCCTAATCCAATCCTCTTTACATGATTTTTAGCGTTTTACCAAGAAAGTGTTTCCTTGGTTATATTATTTCCCGACCCCTTACTCAGAACCATCGTCCTATACCTCCTGAAACTGGATTCAAACCTAGTAATTCCTATAGATTCCTGAAGCTGTGCCAGTTTACAGAAATATGTGGCTCTGCTGTTTCAGCATTTACGGTAGTATCCGGAAGTCAACAGCGGATATTTTAAGGGAACATGAAATCAAGCATACGGAATGCATTGATTTGAGTCGCGATTCGAAGAATTCGTAAGTATATTTTGAATGTTCTTTCCACATATGTGAAAACTAAGCGCTTGTTTTGCTACTGAATTAAGAATTAAAGTATTTTTGGCAACCTTCCTTTGCATGTTCTTCTATCAATCATTATCGTCGAGTGCTGTTTAGTTGGCGCAATCATTTCCTTAGTGAACGTAGTAAAATAAACGTAACACCTTATAATTTTGGCATGGCTTAATTAGCGGTCAATTTCGTTTCTAGATGTGTTACTGTACATTACAAGTTTGCTGATTGAGACGATGTGGAACGGTCATTGGAGTGCTGATGCAATGCTTTGTGTTGCATGGTCTCATGTCTTGTCTGTGACGTTCCATCTAAAAGTGTATTTGTCTAAATAGCTTAAACCAAGCTACAAGCTACTAGTTCGAAATTAATTCTAGTACAAAACCAGGTTTCAATCAATCTAGTGTTGTAGTCACTGAAGCAGACAAGGATAATCAGTTTTTGATTGATCACAAATTGCAATTACATATGAGATTTTTTAGTTTTATTTGTGAAAATATCCCCTTTGGATATTGGCCTTGTACAGTGCGCCCGTCAGAGAATCGCAAACAATACTTTCTGTTCGATTTTATTCTGTTTTCCGATTTAGTTATGGGAGCGTGATTGGACTAAAATGGTGTCCGTCTAAAAATGTCATCACGCCCGCCTCGACGTACGCATGAAAACGAATTAACACACACGATCAGAGAGACTGCTTGGTCCGTAACGTTGTTATTCGTCCATTCACGTTGTAGTCAACGAAAACTTGTGATAACATTGCAATACGTTCAACAAAGCATTAGTACTGAAATTCCATAACAAAAATGACGAGAATTAGGGACATATAAGTACAACCGCACAAAATATAGTTTTTGGGTCCACAATTGAATACTACAATGATTAGGCGAATTTTAGTCAAGCGATGTCAAAAAGTACTGCACAGAACTTAAATATTACATTCACAAAGTATATTATATATTCCAGTATTCTGTTTGGAAGACTCATTTGTGGTATGACAAATTGTACTGCATTACTGTTCGATATCTTGTGATAGGCAAGAGCAGACTTTATAAAAGCGACACGCACAAAGAAAAAAACGAATAAAATGTCACTTTTGTGATTGATTTATTCTAGGACCAAACGTTGTCTAACACAAGCTCAAAGCATATATTTTTATAATCAATTTAAGAACATTATTGTAATCTTTTCTGACAAACGACCAACTAGATGTTTAAATTATACAGACACTTTTTACTGAGGGGACCAATATTGTTATGCTCGCTTTCTGTTCCAGTATATTTTTGTTACCTAGTTTGCATTCCAGTAAATTGATTAATCGAAATAATGCTTAGTTTAATCAACCTTTAGCTGAAATAATACCAATTGTTACAAAATGCCGTAACATCAAATGAAAGACAACATATTTATACTTTTGTTATGTTTCGATGGTATTAATGTCTCGTTGTTTTTGCAAGACCAATGCATGCTCTGGAGAGATTCGCAATTTGTAAGTATTGGTTTCTGTTTATTACCTTACGTTACGTTGTCTTTTACAAATGTGTTTTTTTTTCTCTTAACTATCTTTTGGAGTTATTAGTTTAGTGGCACCTACACCTAAATAAAACTAGTGGCTAACTCATTGAACTCATCACGCACACAAATGTACGCTTTACTGATTCAAAAATTCATGGCAATGCATATGTTTTACTGGTATTCGTATGGTGACCAAATTATGACTGAGGAAAGGCGAGACGAGGTTGTGTTCTTTGGTATGGAATATCAAAATAGTACCCATATACCGTTACTATCAATAGCTGATGATAAAACGGCCCTCCCGTTTGGGTAAATTACACTTCTTCAAACGGGTCCCCACCCTTGGAAGATACTTGGTTCCATTCAAAAGGGGTCGGGGCAACTTAGAAACTGTGGGACGCGCGACAAATTGTTAAGAAGCGGAACTATCCCGCCAAAAGTAAAATGTCTGGTTATAATATGAATAGACATATGCTCTTGCTATGAGTTGTTGGCATGCTGATGTAGAATGAGTATTTTGCATGCGTGTTCCTTTGCCAAACGTACTTGAATCTTTACGCGGTGGCAAAGAGTGATCTGATCGCTGGCCGAAACGTGGACGCGTTCCAAAAAAATGCCAAGAATCCGTAGTGCATTACCACAAATGTCGCTGTAACTGCTGCTTCTAACAGTCAACAGCTGGAATCGCCTACCTCAAGACTGTCTGAAACTGCTCGCCTGCTGAAGAACGTACGCAGCGTCTTTTCGCGCCGCACGCATACACGCGTCGATATGGAGTTGTCGCGTAAGTACCGCTTATCAAAACCAACCCACAGCAGTTATCAACTGATGATAAAGTTCCAACAACGATAATACAATTCGGCTCAACAACAATAACACGCCTTGCGTGCTTTTTGCAAAAATCATAAGTCTCACCGCATACGTAAACGTAAAATAACCAGTTTTACTATGACTATTTTTTGATGTATAAATTGTAAATATTAGTTTTCAACCACTGGGGTTGGACTAATCCAGCAAATTGTATATATCAACATTTTTCATGATTGCATAATGCCGACCGTAATTAATATTTGGTGTATTTAGATGGATTTGCGTTCTCTCAAGAAGAGGGTGGCTCCGTTTCCCAAGCGGACGTGATCCGAGCATACGATACCAACATTCCAAAACCAGCTGGAAATTAAATACCAAAAATCTATGGAGAAAACAGGATGGTAATGTATTTACACGCGGGTGTTAGGAGGACGCTCATATCTTCCTAATCCAATTGGATGATACTCATCATCACTATTCTTCAGCAGAAGGTATTTTTGTGGGGATTAAATACTATATGATATGAAAACAATGTGTCAAATATTACAATCTGTGTACATAATTAAATATTGCTATTGATTCACGCAGAGTGATGGTGTTGCAATCAGATGCAGAACACGGATAATATTTCAATGATCCTGACATAAATTTGAAACAGAAACACTTATATTTATAGAGACCATTTGTTGATTTTACAAGTATACAGAGAACTAGCAAGTAATAGTTTCCTTCATTGACGATTTTATACTATCCGTTTAACCACGAGTTTGTAATTCACGGTAAAGTTCTACGATTACTAAAACTAAAGATAGCTAAAAACCACCGAGTTAATGATACTATTCATTATTTTATTATACTATTATATGAAACGTGCCTTCAATGTTAAATGTTCATATTTTGTGATAAACTTACGTAATTTCCGAATATCAGCGGTTATTATCATTGTTTGTGGTTCGAGTGACACTTTGAATGCTTGAATAAGATTCTCGAGATCTACTATGTCTATGATTTACGATGGTACTCTTCATATTATGGCAGCTGTATTGCTTTCTGTGTACGCGCATATTTATTGAATCAAAACTAACTTGGCGCTGACTTACTCTATATTTAGGCCTATGTACAAAGGACACTTCACATTATCATATCAACCAATGGCTGATTTTGTTAATGTATATTTGATAATTTTGTCGGGTTATACCAAATTTATATATACTAAAACTATGTTTATTGTGTTATATATATACCAATTGAAAAGTTTGGGCGTTTATATAAATTTACTTAGTTGTGATTGCATAATCAATTAAATGATTTAATGATTGTTATTGCATTTAGTACAATGTATGTTACAAAAAATGTATCGTAAGTTGCAGTTAAGGTGCGCATGGATGTTTGCTTCGACTTGTTACCTTCTTAATAAGTGTGATATACTAATATCATGTACCTCATCTTATAAATTTTACAACAAAAAATATTGATATTTGTGGACGTATTATGTTCGCGGGCAACCAAAGAACATGTAATACATCTTTATAACATATACATACACCATACATTTAAAATCTGAATGAAATTTAACCATTTTCACTCACTAGGTTAAGAAATATCTTCACTATATTGATCTGCGACTTGAATCTACGCAGTCTGGGAAAGTTTGAAGTAGGAAAGAAACGAATATACAAAGTGAAAATTGGTATAGAAAGTGACTATGTTATTGTATGGATAAATGGATTTTACTTATATATTGTATTTTTATCCCTTCCCCTGTTCCAAAGATTAACTAGAGTGAAGAAGACTTCCGAGGAAAAGAGGTGCCTAAAAGTTGATGAACTTGTATTCATAGGGTCCTTACTAGAGGTTTTACAGATTTGGATGAAAAAATTATATTTGATGCTATAGCCGGAAAATGCGATTTTGTGAATAGCATTGATAAAATTTTTGAAATTCGTCAATTTTGAATTTTTCGTAAATTGCACTCCTTTCGATCATGTAATCCGCAAGAATTGTTTATACTCATGTGTACCTTTTTCTGGACAAGTGGGGTTCTCCCCAGTCATGAACATTGGTTATCCCCGTCAGGACCTTAATGACTATGTGTAAATACAAAGAGTGAACTACTGGTAACGCACAAGCATTGTCCTGGGTTGTCTGCAAACGTCCTGGGTTTAAACCCCGGTGGCGGTATAAACTAAGGTCTCGTACTTCGAAAATTTCCTGAATAAGGAGGAGGGTTGGACAATAAGGTCTGCAACCTATCCCAGTAAAACAGGACCTGCCAAGAAACCAGAGCGGATCCGGTCGGGTGAAAGCTAATAGAGGCCAAGGCCCGCCAGCGGGCTGTAGTGCCAGAAAAATATCTATATAAATACATGGAAAGTGATTTCTGCTACTTTCTTCGGTATTTCGAAGAATGACCAGATATTTTAGCACTTCCAAGACACTGTTAACTTGCACTCCTCCTCCTGTTGGACTTTTAGTGCCGCTTTTTCAAACACT
Organism: Mimaenictus wilsoni; assembly: GCA_027575185.1. Classification (NCBI taxonomy): domain Eukaryota; kingdom Metazoa; phylum Arthropoda; class Insecta; order Coleoptera; family Staphylinidae; genus Mimaenictus; species Mimaenictus wilsoni. The sequence continues at coordinate 900,602 of JAODAC010000001.1, read as the reverse complement.
ACGGGACACATAAACGTTATAAGTTATTTCCATAGTAATTGAGTGATTTTATCAATTGCAATATATTCGTCCGAATTTGGTCGGTAAATTCCAATACCTAGGTGGTCCTCCTTTCTCATTGCGTCTGGTCACATTAGTCGCGTTCCCGATTATCTTGTCAGCAGCGGCAGCTGGGCTAGATTTAATACGTTATAATTAGGTAACCCATGTTCTTGAAGCCGACGCATACTAAACAGGATCACCTTTGGTATATCCTGTGGTAGCTAACAGTGCAGTTAATACTACAGTGGGAATAGTTTTTAATCGAAGTTGAAATAGTTTTTTTCTGCACCTGCTGTATTATGTATACATTTCAGTATAGTTGTAATTTAGAAATTATTTCCGCACATAATAGTCGTAGAATAGTATATTGTAAAACGAGCAGGGGATGGTATCCATTTCCTCAGGAGCATGCAAGGGCATTCCATACGAAGTGAACACTATCGTTTTTCTGTGCCTATTATGTGTGAAACTAATAATTAATTGCTAATCAAAAACAATATAAAAATATGTACATTTTACAACAGGACTAGTATAGAGTACAACTCGCATGGAATGCCTTTTTCTCGGGCTGCAATTTCTCATATTTGAGGAAACAAATAGCATCCAGTGCTCATTGTACAATGTACTATAATAGTTTAACCAGAAATTGGATTTACTCCTATTTATTTTATGTTTCCTGCAAACCGAAAGTTAATTTTTATGAACATAAAAAGAAGAATCTGTATTTTGAAAAATACAATTTAGATATGGGCCCATGAAATAAGAACACTACAACAGCCTTCAAACGTGCCCAACTTTCAAGACAGATGAGACCTACAGAGAGTAGATAATCACCAAATAATTATTCTACTTGTAATTAATAATAAATAAATTATGCAAGTGGATATTAGTACGACTAATGATTATATTATTGTAAAGATAAATGGATTTAGCTTATCAAGCGTTGTTTGTACTCTTCCATCTGCTCCCGGCCGTATATTTTCCCGAATATTTGTCCGCGTTCTCAGTGTCCTCATGATTCATTAAATCTTCGTCAATAAGCAAATCGAAGTCCTTCATTTGTTCCGGGGTAGCGATTTTATTCCATTTGGTACTACGAAATTTAAGCTGTAATATGTTTTGAAAAATAAGGTATTAGCAAATACTCAGGAACACCACTCGGTGAGAGTACGATGGAAAATATATTATCGATGAGTTTATGCTTCAGAATTCTGTCATTTGCTGTTGTAGAAGAGAGCGATGGGGAGGCATTTACCTAAAAACGTGTATTTAATTAGCGCTTGAATATTTTCTGCAAGGTATATACTTCAATAAGCCACGGCTTCAATTTGTTATCAATGATGATATCATAACCATAGCATTCGAAGCAATGTCGGTCTGAAGCAAGTATTGGTTGCACTGCTTTCAGGGAGTGTATAATAACCCAACTGATTTGGTCAAAGAGTTTTTCCGTTACTTCTTTACCGCGTGTACTCTCTAGGTACAGTCGCAGATTCTGTACGCTGAGTTTACCTCCATGGATTCCATTATATTCTGCCTGTGAAACAATATTTATTGAAGATCAAGTTAATAACGAAAGCACATGGCATAGAAAATATTCGTAGGTTGACATCTCTTACACCGTGCTTCTGAACAGATACGTTTGTCAGATGCACATACATGTTATCCAACTCAGCAACGCTTGAATCGTATTTAACTGTGCAAAATCTACAGAATCCGTGCTTAAATTGATAGGCTTTGAGGGGTCTAAAAGAGGTGACCAGGACATATAAACGCAAGTCGAATTTCTTTCCACCAATCAGCAAAGGATTGTTAATATACCTAAATAAAACGAAACATTTGGCAGGGAATTAAAAGGGATTAGGATGATAATCACTTGCAAATTACGTAGCTTTCTTTCGAAAAAGAATTCTGCAACATATGTTTCGTGTCCCGGGACCATTTCTTTAGCTTGGACAATTTGTTGATCAGAAAAATGCCCGTACCTTGTGATTTACCACACGGTTTCATAATCCACATACTCTGTGGGGACTTGCGATATTCCTCTACAAATAAATTGTAATCGGCTGGGAGGACGAACGTAACCGGAATGATGTCTAGATAAAGATATTTGGCGTCACCGCGCTCGGCCATTTGGTTGCCTTCTCGTTCCAGGTCCTTTCGATAACGTTTAATGTTCTTTACCAATAGGTCCTTACGGGAGATCTCATAGAAATTGGGGAAGTGATTGATCAATCTGAAAGTTGTTGGGTTTCGTGAGAAATAACAGGGGATATTTGGAAGAGGATATTACTGGTGCTCGCTCATACGATAGCCGCTGTCTACACTGAACAGATTACGGCAGGTCTGAGTCGCCGCCCAGTAAACGTTCCACGCGTCTGTTGGTTCCACTTGGACCCATCCTCGACGCTCGCAAGTACACGCAACTTTGGTTTTGTCTAAATCCGTGCAAAACGTAAGCATCTTGATATCAATTTTACCACAAACACGCCGTTAAAAGAGATTGAAAAAGATTGTCACTTAACGACACTAAAATTTGTTGCAGCAATTTTGACGCATGATCGACAGTTGATACCAACCCCATGTTTTTGTATGGATACGTTCGTAAGATGCACATACATATTGTCCAATTCGGCAACATTCGAGTCGTACTTCACTGTGCAAAATCGGCAAAATCCGTGTTTGAATTGATATGCCTTCAACGGGCGGAACGATGTTACCAGAACGTAGAGACGCAAATCGAACTTCTTTCCACCAATCAGTAACGGATTATCAATATATCTATAAAATTGTATATAATTTTATTAGCTCAGATAACAGAAGTTCCACTGGTCAATATGTAATTAATAATACCCCAAATTGTTATCATTCAATCATTTGTGAAATGTCCCCATTTTTAACAGGTCCAAAAAGGGACCACTTTTTTGAGGCATATAATCGTTTTATATCGATACGTGAAGTATCGAAATTTATCGATACCAATACTTTTTTTGATTTTTTGGAACCCGAAATTTAAAAAAAACATATCGGTAAGAAGGTCTCATCCCCCATTTGGAACGTGGGACAAACAGTCCCAAATGAAATCTCCGTTTTTAGGTATGACCCAATGTTTTGCTCAATGGATCCTCCCTGTTTGAAATATGACGACGTAAGTCGCTAATGTCTCAAAGAGATTCTCGTTTCTATTAAGTGTATTAAGTTAAGTATTAAGTTAAGCCGGCAGCTAGGCCCCTACCATGCCGGCTTTTTACACTTCTGATCCCTTCGGATTTTGCCTAGTATGTCTAATAGATATTCCAGTCACTGTCCCACACCACATCACACAACCTACACACAACCCGTCCCCCTACCGTTTTTGCTTATAAAAATCTGATCAACTTAGTAATACCTTGAAATGACATATGCTTCTTTTGTTAATTGCGGTTGAAATACGTGTTTGGTATCGCGGGACCATTTCTTCAATTTGGATAATTTGTTGATTAGAAAAATACCAGATCCTTGCGATCGTGCACATGGCTTCATAATCCATGTACTCGCTGGCGATTTCCTGTACTCTTCAACAAACATATTGTAGTCGGATGGTAACGCAAAGGTAACTGGCATAAAATCAAGATGTATGTATCGTGAATCACCCCGTTCCGCTATTGGATTCCCTTCTTTCTCCAACTCTCTCCGATATCGTTTGATATTCTTCACCAAAAGATCTTTGCGAGATAATTCGTAGTGATTTGGAAAGTGGTTTATAAGCCTAAAAGATGTATAATTTACATTGGTCACGTGGTCCTTAAAAACAAGGCATACTGATTGTCGTTCATTCGGTAGCCACTATCGACACTGAATATGTTTTTACACGTCGCTGTGCCTGCCCAGTATACGTTCCAATCTTCGTCAGCGCCAACTTGAAGCCATCCGCGTTTCTCGCAATTTGAGATTACAACACTTTTGTCCAAATCTGAGCAATATTGAACACGCATTTTGTTTAAAAGCCCCAAAAATGATTTGTTTCCAGTAATTGAAGTAGCACTGCAAATCTGTTTGGGTTTATGATTGTTTGATCAATATCCGTTAAACAGAAGACATAATAACACAGTCATAATTAATGACATCGCAATTTTCAAAGACTCGACAGATTAATAACTAAATAAAAAGGGCTAATTATCTCTGATGTTCAAATCTCTTTAAAACGGCAATTCATTGGTGTCCGCCATTAAGTTTACTTGCACCAAACGAATTTTCGTGAGAATATAATGTCACCAGTATACGTGTTCAGTAATGTTCCAAGGAGAATTAGTCCACCCAGTTTGGAAACGTATGTTCTAGGCAAAAAAAAATCGGGGGGAACTCTGCCTACACTCGAAAGAGGGGCTTTCTATACCGGGTGCCCTCTAGACGACTTACCGATAAGTATCTAAAATATCGGTATGTCGTGATTCCAGTCAAGAAGAAGAAGAACAAATTTAATGCGATCATGGAGATCCTAGCACCCAGTCCTTGCAGTTGGCGGATCGGTTGACGCTGGTCGTCGGAACAGATCGTCGATGACTGCGTTGCGGTGACCAGTTCAGGATGTCGGAGTGGTTGATGCCGCCGAATTGTCTTGGCGACAAGATCGGTCGGAGCCTTCCAAGAGGCTCGGCGACGAGGTTGGTCGGGGTCGCCAAAATGGCTCGGCGTCGAGGTCGGTTGGGGCCGTGTAGAGATGTCGCCTCGGATGATGGACTGAATGAATCTTGTTGGTCCAGTATTTAGCCACACCACTTTCTAAGCCTGAATATCGCCTTATAAATTTTTATATACCTACTTTTTGCCACCCAAACAAAGCTTTTCTAATTGTCAATTTAAGGACGCCTCGATATCTTAGTGGGCGCAAAGTTCATGATCGCATTATGATGTTCTCGACACAACGTATACTTACTTTCATTCTTTGTTAATTACTGATCGATAATAGGCCACTCTCCTGTTTCTTCCAGAATTGTTTGGGAGTTTTCTGGTAAAGAAAACTTATATAGCGACTCCTATTGCAAATGAATTGTTTATTTTATATAATACTTTGAAAACATACTAATAGATGGAACCAAGATTATGTTTTGGTACCAAAAAATATCAATACACATATCAAAAAGAAATCACCTTCTCAAATTTCGACAGTCAAAGTCACTACCGACTTGTTTCTTTGGAAGGTGATATTTTATACGTGAACATTTTGCTTAATAATATCAACATATTCAAATGAAACTCGGAACGGTATATTTTACATTTATGTATTTAATTCCTATCAAAAATTTAAGCAATAAATTCATATGGGATGGGAGCCAATACGATGGGTGCATCGTAGCCCTTGACAATGTGTGCAGGTCGTGGCTGGGCGGGCTGCCTCTTAAGGGAAACATTTTGCTTTTTTGCCTTCGCCTCCTTGATCAGCTTCTCGTTCTGCTTGACACGGTTCAAGAAGTCCTGACGGCACTTGGAGTGCTTGAGATGCTCCACACGCAGGTTGATGCGCTTGGGGATGATGCGGCCACGCACACGCTTGTTGACGATCACACCGAGAGCGTGAGCAGTCACGTTGAACACACGGCCGGTTTTGCCGTGGTATGCCTTGTAGGGCATGCCCTTCTGCACTGCGCCGTTACCCTTAATGTCGACAATATCGCCGGTTTTGTATGTGGCCATGTAGGTCGACAGCGGGATGGTACCGCGCTGGCGGAACTTGCGCGAGAACAAGTCGCGCGTAGAACGGCGGTAACCCTTGGAGTTCGTCATTTTGCTTGATCTAAAATTAAGGCAATAATTACTATTCATATACACAACAAAGTATCAGGCATGTATTGATACAAGTATACACATGTCACAATTTTGAGGTTATAAATAACGAAATTCTAATTTGTTAAAATATGAGGATTCTTCACAGGAATTATGATTTACAGCACTATTTATTAGTTTGTTAATTCACTTTTCAATTTATAAATGTGGTAAATGTTTTTAATAAACACAATATTGAGGATCATAAATACTTACGTTGCTTCCCGAACGGAGCTGTGACTGAAAAGAATGCAATGGCTTCACTTCCTCTGCGATGGAAGTTTTCTGAACTATTTTCTACAATGTTGCATGGCGTTTACTTTGAAAATTTAAATATTTTTTCGTATTTTACTGACAAATATACCGCAATCATAACTAAATCTTACAGATAATATTATATTAAATGTTTATTTATATTAATACATCTACATAAGTTATTTAAATGAACTTGAAATATCGAAATATTGCCGAATATAAATCGTAAATTTGGCAACATTGCCAATTTTGCACTGACATATGCGGCGTGAACTGCGCGAACTTCTCGTCGGTGACGCAAGCGCATCGTCAGTGCCGTCAGTGCTCTAATAAATTTTGGATTCAGCCATTGTTGTTGATCCAACTATTGTGCTTCATATTAATTAAGGTATGTGTTGGGTGCGTGTATGCAATTAGCGGCGGTGAAAGAAAAAATAGCCTGTGCGTATTAGCAGCATTATTTGGTGCTCTAGGTATCGAATAGGAGAGTAAATCTCGGCCAATATGTGTAGCAGCAAGATGCTATCTTCTTAGGCGCTGTAATACGTATCGTTGCATTTGTTATTATTTTTATTGTAACAGATTGCGTGCTGCGACACCGGGTAAATTGCAGCTTGCACTAGGTTGATACCATGTTTGGATGTGCATGACTGCAAGTGTACCATTAGGTTTATTTCTAGGTTAGGCTAGTTGCCAATGACAAAGTGTAGTGGAAAAATTTTGCTTTGTGGTTATTTTCTTCGTTCTAGCGAAAGGCTAACTTTACAAATTTTCTCATATTTCAGCTACATTATGACAGATTCAATGAATTTCGGGCCGGAATGGTTAAGAAATCTCTCCTCAGAAGGGACCACAACTGGTATTGGAGGCGGTGGATCACGTTGCCAATTGGCTGATTACAGGTAAATTATTAAATCTAATCGTTGCCATTTGGTGACTTATTGTGGATAATTTCGCAATATATGAATGAGAGATTATTAGGTGCCTGTTGTTGTAGGTATGGAAGAGAAGACATGTTGGCTTTGTATGAAAAAGGACTACCTGCACCGCCGTCACTTACTATGTTCCCGCCGATATATTCAGAACAGGTTCTGCCTCCTTTGGCGCTGGTTCCCGCCACCGACGAAGAGCGTCAATGGGCCGCGCGCGGGCCACCGTTGGGAGCGTCGACCCGTGGTGGACGCGGCGGTGCGCCCGGCATCGGTGAGCGCGGCGGTCGGGTGTCTCGGGGCAGTCGCGGGGCCTACCAGCCGTTCGGGCGTCTGCTGCCCGGTGGCGGTTACGACGGCGGCAGCGGTGGCGGTGGGTGGGGCGCCAACGAGCAGACAGACTGGAGTCCACGCAAAGATTTCACGTACAACAGATCGACATCATCGGGCGGTATCGATAATTGGCGGCGCAGTAATCGTCCGCTCAGTGAGGAAGAAGATGGATGGCGTACAACAGCGGGCCACGGTGGTCGCGGTGGTAGTGGTGGTCCCGGATCGGGCGAGAAATGGAATCGGTCGTCGAGTTGGCGCGAGGGTGACGACGATATACGCGAGAAACGGTGGCACGAGCCAACGGGTGCGGGTGGTGGTCGCGGTGGTGGCCATCGACGCATGTGGGACGCTCAGGACGAACACTTGCCTGAATGGGCCACCGAGAATATGGCCGAAGGTGGTGGCACATTCGATTCGAGCGGGGCATTCCACGGCTCGGACGACGAGCACGAACGTGGTGGCGACCGTGGCAAGGAGCTGCAAAAGTCTGCATCGCAGCACAATCTACGCAACCAGCATGCGCCGCTAGTCACTTCCAAATCGGCGGTTTCGCTTTCCATTAATAAAAACAGCAAAGTCGATTATATTAAAGTAATGCTGCGTCTGCTTTTCTAGTTTTAGTTGTATAATTAAAGGTTTGTTTTAGGATGACAAAGCCCACTATCGACCTGAGAATGAGCAACCCAATAACAAGGAAGGCACGCCTGCTGTACCAGAATCTGAACCACCGGAACCATCGGCTCATCCCAATGAAGAGCACAGCAACACTGCCTCTACTGGTGTCGCACCGAATCCGCCTGCCAACCCCAACTTGGATCATAGCAATAATTCGGCGACTTCGGACGCGGGCGTTCGCGGCGGCGACGAAGACTTTGATAAATTACAGGAGGACTTTGTTTCCAAATTGGTGGTGGATGAGGAACCACCGAAAAATACGGTACAAACATCTACTAATCTACCAAACGTGGCCATGTCGAACGGTGGGATGCCAACCCAGCCCCCAAATTTGATGCCACCGCCGCCCCCCACATCGCAGGAAAAATGGTATTATCAGGACCCACAGGGCGACCTGCAGGGACCCTTTTTCTCGAGCGAAATGGCTGAATGGTTTAAAGCCGGTTACTTTTCCACAACGTTATTCGTGCGGCGACGATGCGACGAACGTTTCTACACACTCGGCGAGCTAGTTACCCTCTGCAAAGGTAATCCGTTTTTGGCTAACTTACCCATGTTGCCACCGAAGCAGGATCCTAAGGTGGATGATCCCGAAATGGCATTGCACTATCAGCAGCAGTTTTTACAAGCGCAAATGATGCGCGCACGTGGCCAGCCATTCACGCAAGGTGAGCCGTGGGCAAGCCTTCCCGGGTTTCAGCGCGAGATGTTTGCACCGCCGATGATGCCTCCCATGGCACCACCAGATATGATGTCGTCGGCGAATACTGGGGCAGCACCTATGCTACATCACCTATTGAATCAGTTTAAAATGCCTCAGGTGCCCGTGCAGCCTCCAGTGATAGATGAGTCCTTAGCTGCATCCAATCCAATGCATCCCATGGACCCGTTGCGCGCGCTTGTACAGCAAATGGGTGGATTGCAAGCAATGCCGAATCGTTTGCAACAGCCCGGTATGCCTACACCACACCCCATTCCGGCCAATGGGACGGTGCCAACGCCGAAGATGGACAGCGGTAAAATCGAGTCCACTGATTTCATGCAATTTATGCAACAGCACGCAGCGCTCAGTAAACAACAACCTGTACAGATGGATAAACGAATTGATATGGATTCTCTATGGAAACACAATCAGTTCCAGCAGGCACAACACCCGCAACCACCACACTCCCAACAACCGCAACATCAAATGCATCAATCGGGTAATAATGTACAGGCAACACCACAATGGTCACAGAGTGATAAGCCTATAAGTATGTGGGATCCACCAACGGTGTTACCATCTCCTGCTGCCATGCAAGTAATTCAAAAAGGGCCGCCAACAACGCAGCCAATTTCGCACCCAACGCCTGAATCTCCTGCTACAGACGCTACTGACAAGAAGAACAAGAAAGAAGAGAAGAAACAGCGGGAGTTGGAAGAGAAATTGGCAAAGAAGGAGGCGGAAGAAAAGCGCAAGCAAGAACAGAGGAAGCAGGAGTTGGAGAAAAAGCAACAGGAAGAAAAGCGAAAAAAGGAAGAGGAGCACATTCGGAAGGAACTGGAAAAGGCTAAAAAAGATGCTGAGGAAAAACGTTTGAAAGAACTTGCTGAAAAGAAGAGACTTAAGGAACAACGCAAAGAGGAAGAAGCTCGCAAGAAAGCGGCTGAAGAACTTAAGAAAATAGAAGATGAGAAAGAAAGGTAAATAACTATTAATTGCTAAAATAGATACTATAAACTAGTCTGTTAGAGGCGATTTTGAAATTGACGGGTTTTGTCAGAATAGCTGGCGTTTGAATTTAACGTAACGATTTTCAAGGAAATTTTCTTTATTCTCCCAAAAACAGCTAAGAATCGAAAATATCCTGGCAAAGACTAGATAATTTACATTTACAATAACCACAAATAACTTCAAGTCCATCGATTCAGTGGGTTTCGAGATATGTTGGTTACAGATTTGAAAAACATGGCTTTGAGAAAAATCCAATCAATAACTCTTTTAATTTTAGAAATTCTTGAAATTTTTATTTGAAACTTGCATCCGACATTTTTAAGATAACAAACTTTAAGAACAAAAAAACCTACTAGGTTTATATTCCCCCTCAGACTATATTCCTAAATTCCTTGTTGCAGCATTAATTATAATTAGAGGTGTCAATAATCGATACGTATGTGGATACTCCTATTCTAGAGCTATGTTTCGATATTGTTGCCATTGGATTTTCCGTCCCTGTCATTCAGTTACATATTCCAATCACCAAACATAGATGACTCCATTGGAGATCTCGAGATTTCGATACCAATAAGTATCGATACTTTCTTTGTATGTTTATATCTTCAAACAGTTATTGTGATTATTATTAATTTGAACATGTGTTTCCAACATTCAACGGTTGAAATATTGATTGAATCGGTTTATATTTATTATCAGGCAAGCTTTAAAAGAGCGCGAGGACTTCAAGAAACAACAACAAATTGAAGTTCGTCAAATGGCCCTTGCAGCCGCCAATCAGAAACCAGCGAAGATTGCACCATGGTCTCAGGCTACTACCAATCAGGGGCTCAGTTTTGCAGAGATTCAGAAAATCGAACGGGAACGCAAGGCTGAACAAGTCCTCATGTTGCAACAGCAGCAACGTCAAATGCAGCAAACAATGCAGGAGCAGGTGACCTCACCGGAAAAGATGAATGCATTTGGCGTCCCACTCAGCTGGGCCAACAAACCTATGCAACCTAATCACGTGAAGAGTCTCGCAGAGATTCAAGCCGAGGAGCAGGACCGCATGCTGAAGCAGAAGGAAAAGGAGAAAGCGGCTCAGAAGGAAAAGGAGACTCTGTCTCCACCGACTTCGACGATATGGTGTGGTCAATCTCTTACTTGGAACAATAGTGATGGCGCGGGCTTCTGGGATGATCCTGTGCCTCAGCCGGCGCCTCCCAAGAAGGCCCAGCAATTGCAACCGGTGAAACAGACTGCCAACCGACAACAGCAGCCTCAGCAGCAGATTCAGCCTGCAAAGAAACTAGCGTCTAAACAGCAGAAAGAGCAAGCCAATAATAATGCCAATTCGAATAATATGGAGATGAATTCTTCCGACGAGTTTACCGGTTGGTGTATTAGAACTTTAGCTAATATGAATACGCAAGTCGACAGTAAGTATTTTTCAAGAGATTAATAGACTAAATCTAGTACTTAATGTTAGGTATGTCAAAATTTTGTAATGCACAGATACTTTTTTTCTCTCATGTTGCTTCTCGTGAGGCAAATTTATCGATATAGATCATTTTTTGACATCCCTAGACTAAGTCATATGAATAACTTAATTAGAAATATGAAACATATCTTATATTTTTTGAATTTCCATTATACAGTTCCTACATTTGTGAGCTTCCTTCGTACCATTGAATCCGCGTTGGATGTAAGGGATTACTGTCGTGAATATTTGGGCGAAAAGCCAGCGACGCAGCAGTTTGCTGCCCAATTTTTGGAAAAGCGCCGATCATTTAAGCCGAAGCAGAATGCACATAAAGATGATATGTGTTCGCCTGCACCTGCCATCACACCATCTACCCAGCATAGTAATGACTTCCAGGAAGTAAAGGTTAGAAAGTTCAGACGTTGAGATATTTTCATTATTCATCGTTATCGTGTATAATAAATCGTGATTTATCAACCATATTGATTGGTAAACTGAATTATTAACATTATAAATTGTAGTCACAATATTACACCACAGCACGCGATATAACAATATCGACTCATTTGAAAAATCTTCAAAATTACTTCAATCCATTTACAAATAATTTCGTATAATTAATACAACAACATATATAAACAATTAAGCAAATATTGTTGTACTTGTTTATATAAATATTTAAAATTTAAAAAAAGATGTAGATATTGTTAGGAATATTATTCATTTCAAGGGTCTCACCTTCACCAAGAGTGATGCCACTATGTTGGGATCAATTCCTAATGAATGTTTATTAAGTCTTTGTAAATGCTAATCGCCCAAGGAAGTGATTTTCACCTAACCACTGTGCTGTGGCACTTTTGGGTACTGCGAAATGCTTAAAGTGTGCCCCCGAATTTTAGATATATAATAAAATAGTCCAAAAATATTTTTACATTGCATTGTAGTTGTAAATACAATATGTATATTTTGATTTTCGTCGATAAAGTTGAAATAGCTCGTGGGTCACTACTGTGGGGACCCCACCTCCATAACAGTAAAGTCAAAATAAAATTATTTGTTTGAAATCGTTAAAATTTAGTCAGAGCGAATATTGCTTGGGAATCATTAGTCTGATTAAATTAAACAATAAAAAATAGAGGTCTGTCATTATCATTATTTTTGTTTTGAAATACGCTTTATAACTCTCATTGCACGAAAGCACATTGCATGGAAGATAAGCCAATTTAAGAAAGAACGTAGCCTTAACCCTATGCAACTTCACTCTCTATAGGTACACCAATCTATCCTAGGAGCCCTAAGTGGTTAAATTAATTAAAATACCATATTAACCATAACCATTCTCTCCACACTTGTTTAATTCTCTAGCTATTGATTACATTCTTTCATCACACTTTCATCTTCGATTTCTTATGTTATACCTTTTCCTAGACAAATCTCATTTGACCAGAATGCCTGAAAATATGCCCCTCTTTTATTTAGACTTTGTTTTACGCAAATCATTTCGATCCGCCGTTAGGTAGATATCAAAATAATGGAACCGGATGCATTTCATTTGCAGTCCTGTTTAGCATGAAAGTATCGCCCATTTATATTCAATAAATCACTAAAAACATCATATTATTTGTTCTAGGGTAAGGGTAAAAAGTGCAAGAAATCGAAAATGCTGAAAGTCGACGCACGTATTCTGGGTTTCAATGTGACGGCCGCTCAAGATCGCATCAATGTGGGCGACCGCGACTACGGTGAATCCTAATCACCATATCCGCCGAACGCCGCTCTGCCGTGTCTGTTCTTCGGCGATCAACACCGCCTCCTCCCATTGCAAGCATTGAGCCCAGTACCACCTCAATCGTCGGTTGCACGTGCGATACTTAACTCTAAATAAAAGCGAACAAAATGCACGTTCATGAGGTTGAACGAACGTGAAAGATTGCATCAAATGAAGAGATTTATTTATTCTCGCGATATAAAATGATACAAAAAAAGCAAAACAAAAATATTCTATAGTTGATACTATTGTTGATTATGAAATAATGATGAATATTGAGTAATTCTTTTTTACTGCCAATACAAGTTTATGCATGCGTTCACGCAGTTATCGCGATTCAGGACTTTTCGTTTCGCCGCTTTACATTACATCAAATGCACTCCATGATTGACATTGCATTAGGTCAATATTTGATGAGTAAGCGTCCCGTATGTAGTTGTCTTGTTTTTATTATTTGTAATCTCTGGTGCTTGTTTTTAAATTCAAAATTCTAGTCATTTTTAAGCATTGCTCAAATATTTACCTAATCGTTTAATGGTCTAAAATGTATGTAAAGAGTTAACATATTTATGATTTACACTTATTGATGTTACATTTATTGGGTAACTAAGATCATGCTAATACTCAACTATGTGGCTTTGACTCATTTACCACGTCTTGGTTAATCATTGGCTGGGATGCGCTTATATTATTTACTTTGCTCGCTTGAGCTTCGATTTTCTTTGCAATCTCCTGGTACTTCTGTGCTCTATATTCCCTCTTAGCTTCATCCATTAAAACGTTGTGTATAAGTGCTCGATTGGTAGTGAAATCGGGCAGTAATGAAGGAAATGGGTTTCCCTTTAACTCCAGAACTGCTTTCTCGCGTGTATCTCCGGTGTACGGGGTCGGCGCTTTGAGAAGACGTGTGTATGACGAAGTATATTGCTCATAGCGAGGTGCAAGTACTTTGAATAGTTTATGAACCAGTTGTTTTTCTACCAACCAGTAGTCTGCCATCTCCATGGTTTTCTTGTGACAATCGCCATAGCGCAGTGCATCTGAAATCAACTACAAACCAGTTAAACGTGGTAAACTCTGTATGAGATCAACATACTCGTTCCGCGTACATTCGAGCCTCGTCAGCTCGAGGATAGTTTAATTCAATTCGTTCATGCTTGATGAGGGCTGTTACTGTTTTCCGGAGCTTGTTCAGGCGTTCCTCTGGTCCACAAGGATTTCGAAATTTTCGCAATCGCGGATTCACTCGGCATCGAAGACGAGATACTAACTTCGCTACTTCAGCTTGATTCATTCTTGAAATTGTTTAACTTCGAATAATATTCCAACTTTAAAAAAAAATCTAGTAAATAGCGTATACCATAACCTCTGAAACTGACTGCGAAATAGTGAGATAGTAATCTGTGATTGTGAGGTTATATTTTTATTATTTTAGATTTAATGCATCAGGTAGCGCTGTTGTGTTGTGTAATCGCAGTAATTGTATTTGTACCAACTGTGCACACAAAATTATGGGTACATAAACTTCTAATAATCTCATGCACACATAATTTTCAAGGGTAAACCAGACAAGGAAAGAGCACTATCATTGACAGCCAGTTTTCGATATAATATAAATTTAATATTCGTAGTAATTTGAATTTGTCATTTTCGCATAGAATTGTGACTGCCAAACATAATAATCATATGTCGGCTATGCTGCCGGTAAACTAAATGCGTTGAAAATCGAGTTTTGCATTCGAACGTATAACATCGGATATGGTCGGAAATATCAATCCGATTAAATATGACCTTGAACCTTGAATAATCTGTCAACTGTCATTTTCAATCCAATTTTGTTAGCTCAAAATGATGTTATTATCATTTTAGCACTTGAAATACATTAAAGTATTCTTTTGCCACTAATAACGCTTACTTCCAATTAAATTATCAAACCTGAAAAATAACTAAAATCTATTTATATCAAGAAATTATACTCAAGAAACATTTGGCCATCTGACGGACGATGTATTTTCAATATGGTGAATTTCTGTGGTCATAGATGGCTGTTTTGCCTGTGCAAATCCATTGCAATTCCGATGAATGCTTCTCAATGATGTAAGTGCAAACTGGTGCAAATCAAAACATCTGAACGACCTCGGGGCTCTCTTCTGGACAATAGACACAAAATTCCCCGACTAGTGCTTGAAACATTCAGCCTTCGCAGGTTTCATATGGGTTTGATTGAAGATGAATTGGCCGAAGTTAAAAAAATATGTGAGCATCGAATTGAGGGATCAAAACTTGTCGCCTGTGTACAGTCCATGATTCGAGTCGAAATCAAAAGAACGGACTTTAAACACTTTATTGTGTGCATGCAATTTCCAGACGAGTATCCAAAGAGTATCCTTATTATCGAATTAAAGAGCAAAACATTGTCGGACCGCTTATTGCAAGGTTTGACCAGCATCTGCGAACAGGAGTGCAAGAAGCACTTAGGGAAACCGCAAATTCTGAATGCACTTTTGTTTTTGCGCAGCTTTATTGATGAGAATCCACTGTCTTGCTGTTACGATGAAATAACAAACATACGAAACTTGCTTCTTGATAAGAGAGATGAATTTAAGTTAAAGCAGAAAGCCTCCAGCATACATCTTAAAGCATTTTTGAATAAGTACTATTTAAACGCAAAGTTAATTATTCCTGATCGTTACCCCCAGGAAGCATTGAGGTAAAATATTCTAGAATGGTAACACATTATTAATACCAAGATAATATTTTAGGCTAGATAATGTTGAAACAAACTTTCCCTCATCACTTACCTACCATGTCATTATGCAGTCGAAAGAAATTGCAAGAAAATGTGTGGAACCCCCCATAAATCCGAAAAAGAGTGATCCACCATTTAAACAATCGCCATCATTGGAAAAGGCTTGCACATTTATAATAAATAGTGTGAAAGGTTTGCCAACTGAAAAGTGCCAATATTGCAAAAAGCAAGGGTTACCTGAGGATCCAGCTGTAAGTCTAATCAGACAAAGCGATATTATCTTGGGCAGGTAACCAGAACATGATTTCAGTTAACCGAACAAGATGCAAATGCCCCAAATCACGTGGAACGTGTGTATTGCGGCCATCTCTACCACCTGAACTGTTTACATGAGTATATGAGGAAACCACCATTTGGTAATAAACGGTGTCCAGCATGTAAGCTGCCCATTCACCATCATAAATGGTCGCTAAGTGATAAACTTGCTGAAGATAGATGGGCCCATGAACAAGCGAGAGAACGGGAACTCAATGAAGTGGAAGACTTCTTCAAATAAATCTAGAGCATGTCTTATGTTAAGAGAATGTAATAATGCAAGGAATTATACTTTCAGTATGGTATGCATTTCACAAATGCAAAAAATGTAAAGCTTAAAGTAAATAAACAGTTTATTATACATGTTAGTTTGTTTTGCAGATTTTTGGGTATATACTGAAAAATTCTGGTGTGAATTGGACAGCGACGCACTTAGAATTTCCTGGCATACAAGCGCCAGTGATCTATAACCACGAGCCCAATTTTGAAACAAAATTTCAACCATGATTGTAAAGTATGGATCTTGCACTGCACGAATGTAGGATAGATATTTTTGAAAGGTCGATCCTGAACAGGATCCTGGGAACAATCCCAGAGAATGGCGTTTATAGAAGAAGAAACAATAGTGAAATATACAAGAACAACCGGTATGCATCAAAATACAACGTCTCCGGTGAGCAGACATGTAGTCAAGATGACGGACGAAAGACTCCAAAAGTAGCCTGAACATCACAATTCCAAGGAGAAGGCCAGTTGGCAGGCTCCGGAGGAGGCGGGAAGATGAAATTCCAATAAATACTTCGAAATTGCAATAAATAAAAATTTTAGGGTCAAGAACAGAGAAGAATGTAGGTGTTAGATGGGGGAGGCCAAGTCCCGAATTGAGCTGTGGTGCCAGCAGAGAGAGAGGGACATGCACGGGCGAGAGTCGTGCCGAGCCATATGCGCTTAACTAAATGAGCGCTCACGTGGCATGGCTGCTGATGCTTTATCGGCAAAATAAACTCTTGATGTGTAAAAAGGACACGGAACGTCAGAAAGTATTGATATCGATATTTCAGGTAAATATCACGAAATTATCGATACTTCAAGTTTCGATACCTTTAAAATTACGGGGATGCCATCTACCAGTGTCAGATGTAAGTAATCTACACAAATCGCAAATATACTGAAAACCTGCTAATAGATGTCATCTGCGAAGTTTTTCTTCCTTTCGATGCCAATATTTATCGACATTATCATTCTATACTTTAGTGTAGACATTTTCTATTTACGATACTTTCGATACTAAAAAGTATCAATAATTTCGTAATTTTAACATACCTATGCAGGATGATGATCTGTATATCACTCCCCTTACGAGAAGTCTTCTAATTTGTCTTGAATTACCTTTTTGACCCATTAAAGGCCGCTGTTCCGTTGTCAAAATCAGATCACCATACGATTGGTACCAATGCAGAAAAACAAGACTTTTCATCACGATTACAGCAATTTCATAAAGACTCTAGAAATTTAATTTTCATTTCAATGTCGGTCTTATTTTCTTTTCATATAATATAATACAATAAATACAATCTTCAGTATTTAGCTTGTACAAAAAATGATGGTTAAACAGATAATAGCATATCTAACGTCACGCGCATTTTGGTTTTTTCCTTTACATAATTTTTTCTGATTGTACAAACATCTAAAGAGTCGAACAAATCAAAATGAATACATTGTGAATATATTACATTCATCGCGTTAATTTCATTACCACTTTTTAAAATTCCATACGGGCTTTCTATCGGACTTGCGTTCATATTTGTTTGTCGAAATAACTCAATTCAAACGTGATTTTAACTTGAATTACGGTGCACACATTGTTTTTTTTTTTCTTTCTAAAATGCCCTTTGTTCGTGCTATTTGGTTTAATTCGATTGTGATTGTAAACGTAAACTGCAAATCCATACGTATGATAGATCAATTCCGTTCTAAACAATTAATGTGCTTTCGTGGATTGTTGCCCCTCAAACATACGGTTGCAATTTTATTGACACAACGTATTCGCAATTCCTTCCTTTGCCTATGCTCTGTTACAACTGCAAATGATGCCCCAAATAGATCGATAATAAATGTCCGTACACTTAACTAATATCTTATATACATTGGTGAACTCTTCGCACACGAGTAAAAAAAATATTTTCAAAATAGAGAATCCGGTCTGTCTGGCTAACTGCATACTACGACAATGTACTAGTTTCTTTAACGTTCCTCCCTTTTGTGAGCAAAACAATAAATAAGATGTAGTCTTGCTATATTGATTTCATGTTGTTATCGCCCAGCGAAAAATATCCATCCGAACATTTTCATTTTTTTATACAATATAACTGAAATTGACTCAAATCATGCAAATTCGTTGTATTTACGTCAAACTGCCGCTAAACTGTTGTTTGTATTTTAAGCTTTCTCGTTGCAATGCATTATTATGCTACAATACTACATTTATGCCAAGTGATTACCTGTTAGTCGTACGATTAAGCTCTCTTATTGTTTCGCAAACGTTCTGCCTTGTTTCGTGTTTTTTTTTTGTTTTCATCAAATATTAATCTACGCTTCAATTATTAATATAGTTAACATTGTTAACGGCTTTGGTACATAATTATTTCGGTTGTTTCATTAATAAATATGCAAATTGCGATTACATCAGGTAGAAAGACAATAACGTCGTTTATTTCATGACATTGTTCGAAGGTGAAGAGTTTTTTTTTTTGTATTAGCAAAACAGAGACAAAGTGTATTGAGATCAAACACGTACTCAAAATTTGAAAACTAAAAATCTTATTTTTTAGTTTGTCCTAAACCTCCGCTTGTGCAAAATATAATTTTGTCTGCACACAAAATGTCTTGGAAAATCAAATTCAAACATAAATAGGCCAATACCAATAGAAAAACTTTACATTTAATTTGATAGTGTCTCCTTTGTTGTAAACTATCTAATTATATTTTTAATATAATTCATTTGTGCTAAGTACATCGTTTAGTAGTTATTATTTTCTTGTCAATTTCATTTCATTTAAAGTTATAAACATTATTAGATATTCATAGAATTTCTATTTTTTTGGTATCTTTAAATTTGTTATATAATAATTTGCATACTTTATTAGCTTAATTAAATATTCTTTTGTTAATTAATTAACTGCCTGCTATAAATGGATGTACATTGGTAATTTCTTAGTGTCGTCATCTGAATGTTGTTTTAATTTCAATTTTATTCTTCAGTAGGCTTTAGCTCTGTTAAAGTTTAAAATGCTATTTCATAAATACATCGTTAAATAGTTTTAAATTTCATTTTGCCATCGTATATTAGAATAATCTGTTGAAAATGTCTATGTTTAGTGTATGTGTGGGTGTGTTTTTTACGATTTATCATGTTACTGGAGTTCAAATTTGCAAATAGGCGCGTAATAAGCACGCAGGAACTAATAGAAGATATTTACTTACGTCTTCGTATTTTAATAAATTGGAAAAAAGTTATTAATTATTAGTCTCATTGAACGATATCACAATTTTAATATTGCAATAATTTTTCATTTTGATCATACCGATTTGCCTGCCTATGCTCTGCCTTCGAAAAAAGGACGCATCACCATTTCTTTTTTACCATTCGCACCGAGCGTCTGTGAAATAATCCAAAGATGGCCGTCGAGTAGTTCTGTTCAATGCTAATTGAATTTATAAGAAATCTCATTAATTTTGGTTACGCGTAACTTAAACTTTAATATGTTACATCGCTAGATATGCTTTCGTCAATTGTATCCAGTTAGGTCAGTTTGCGTCGATGTTACGTAAATGTCATGCACTTTTCTTCCACGTTCCCAAAATAATTTAGAAAAGACTCCGTTGACTAGAATTTAAACATTAGTTAATTAATTAGTGTTATCTTTACATTTATACATAGTAGCTAAAGAATGTGTGTTCACAATTTCTCTTTGTGGAGTTTGCCATGATTCGCTTTCATCCAGGAAACTTGATTTTAGCATTTTAGTTTTAATTTTACTTAGCCCGCTATTATTATAATTATAAACGATTATTGTACCATCAACAAATGGTATGTGCGTATTCCACATCGTAGTGACATTTTTAATATTTTCTTGCTTAATTTTTCATCATTATCTCTGTTTACAAGTTAAGCAATAACGTAACAATAAAATTATTCAACGTTTTTTTTTTCGTTAACTTTTCGTCTGCTTTGTACGGAAGGCACATACTACATGTTGTTGTTGTATTCAATTATTGTTCTTGAAATTCATGATCGATATTTGTGTGTACATAATTTTGACCATTTCTGAATGGCTGAAGGTCCTAGCATAGCACTAGCTGCAATATTAATGAACAATTGTTGTTGTTAGTGGGTTTGAGCTCCCATGTAACTCCATGTTTTTTGTTTGTTTGTTTGTTTAGAAACTAGGAAGACTGTTGAAAATTCCCAGCAAAAGCATGACCTGAAATGTATTACATACGCCTGGTGATTGTTTCTAGCCAAACAATGTGGACATGTGATCTAGACGTAAATTGGTGTTGTTTGGTCTAGATTACAGTTATTTTGCGCAAGTTTGATGCCGTCACCGCCGCCATTTTCGCAATGGTGGAACGGGCTCGCTAAGCGGTAAGATGATTGTAAGTGGTTTGGTGTAGTGGTGTTACAATTCGTCCCCCCCCCCCCCGGCCAAGTTGAGACGACGCCGCTGCGTAACGGGTATGGGATGCATGCTGGTGATTGCTCTTCTTGCGTGTTATCAGGAATGTAGACCGACAGCGTCGCACGTCGACGTTGTGCGCGCGTCGCGGCGCTCAACCGGCGTTCCGCACGTTTTCAGTCTTGTTGTTGCCCGACGACGTCGTTGGAGCACCGTCGCTGCCGTCGTCGCGAGCATTGCCAGCGTGCGCGCGATTTGATTGTTTGCGATTATTGTCGTCGGCCTGGGCCTGGGTGTGGGCGAGGGCGGGGGCGGCAGGCGCAGCGGCGGTCGCCACGCCGTCGTATCCAACCGTACGCGTCGCATTGTCATCACAATCGAGATTATAACTGCAGCAAAGCACTCCGTCCTGTGAACAGTGCAAAACAGAACGCAGAAAATGCGCACGTTTAGATTGAGTTGACCATGTCAGGTTCGGCAGCACCACCACTGGCCTCACACTGCCCCCGTAAAAACGCTCCAAATTGCAGGGAGAGCGCAGGAAGTTGGTGGTGCGCCAAAGAAATCAACGACTAAGTGGTGCATTGAAGTATCCAAAAGATGACAAGTCGCAATATTCGAAACAAATCGAACTTGTCGACTTTCAGACACAGAAGAAAGAAAAATAAATTACTGTGATATTTGGTGCACACGTCTAATTTGTATAGTGATTGCTCATATTAGACGGACTGTCCTCCTGCTCAATAAGTCAAGGGATAATATTTCGCGAGCAATTTGCTCCGAAATATTCTCCTGTCCAACTTATACAATCATTCAAGTGCATTGCTGCTTGCAGCATATCCGTTGATATCGACTAATATTAGTTGAAAATCTATACACATTTTGTGATGAATTTATGCACATGCCACATTCAAACCATTCGCAGTTTCAATCACGTCGAATATTCAGGAAAAGAAGACAAGTAAAAAAATGCTAACTACATACTAACTACAGTGAACATGCAGATTTCAAAAAGAAAAAGAAATTACGGCAATACACATCTATAGAAGTGCTGTTTGTGTTCATTTAAATCAATCAATTACATCGTAAATTGAATTGAATGTGTGAGATCCTGTTTGAATCGAATTCATGTGAATATGTTTGGTATGTTTGATTTGGTTTGCGTCTACGGTTTATCTAAACAAAATCAACAAAATTCAGGCACAAATTAGGTAAGATTTCAAATTTCTGGCAGGCACTACTAGAGGTGTGTATATAGTTGAGATTGATTTTCTTTTGTGATTCTCTCTTTTTGCATTTTGAACGTATTTTTTCTTTTTGGTTAATTGTTTGATTTGTGTAGTTAGAGTGATGTGTTTACCGATGCACACAACACGCGACATTGCTCACCAGTTGGGCGCAGAACGGCACCTGCAAGGGAAGGCAGTGTTAATTGTTAGTATTTGCCTAGCGTAGCCCGCCAGCCTCTAGCACTACCCAGAAGGCTAGCCATGCTAATGAGATACAATAGGCTGAAGATTTTCTCGGAAATAATCCTTAAGGATACGTGTCCTTGGTTTATTTCTGCGAACATCTTCAAATAATAATGATACATGATACAATTTCACGTCAAAAATAAACCATACAACAAATGATTATATAGAACACCTTTCTAGCAATGTCTGGTTAGCAATTTGTTGCAGTCGCAATGTGATTAATCTTCTGAATTTAACTCTTGGCTATGTATTGACTTAATTTGCTAAATGCGCTTATAAATGTATCTCAATTTGTTTATCCATTTATATATTTATTTATAAAGAAATTAATTCGTTTTATCTACAATTAGTTATACAACTTTACTATATTTTGGAAGAGTTCAAAAATTTGAAAACAAAAAACTCTACTTCTGTTAATCAGAGTGACCAAGATCGCAGACGAAGTTTATATTATAGTTACAAGGTAAAATGTCATATCCTATTTTATCTTTTAATATATTTTGATGTTATTTCACGCATATTTCACGGCCTGAGTTAAAAGGGGCATCACGCAACTGCTCAGAATTAATCGGGTGCTCTATATAATTAAATAAAAATAGTACAGTTGTCCCTGTCTCAACCCAAGGCACTATAACGCCTTGCCGTTCACTCCCTCACTCTCTAAAGCGCTAATGCACAAGCACATTATTGAAATATTAATCCACTGATTTGTTAATGTAATGAATGATATTGCTCACGGGTGACCACTAAATGATAAATGAGCTGGGTCCGTACCGTACCTGTTCGGCGGTGTGGTAGCATGTTAAAATCGCTCGGAGCACCAAGATATCAGTTGTCCGCAAAAGACATGCTATATGTGCGCAGTACGTACGCGACACTCACCTGACAGTTGCATACGGAGCAAGGATCATTTACGTCTGAGAACTGCGCTCCCGACTCGTACTTGATGCCGTTATATGGGCACGGCTCGCCCGTGCGCGTGCTATTGCCACTTGGACAGATCTCAGTCGCGCAGCGTGGGCAACAATCACCCGGATCCTGAATGGGATTGGCACATGGCAGCAATGGACACTTCAGGTCCCAGCAGTCCACCTCGCCGTTGAGGCATTCGCACGTCTGGCACTGGTAGGACCACTTCTCGCCGTGCATGAGCACCACCTGCGGGAACTCCTGATGGTTGCACGACAGCGCAGGATTGCACTGCGGACAGCACTTGTCCCGGGCGGCACTCGGCAGCGAGCAGTTGCACGCCGGCTCCACGCATCGCATAACGCCTTCCGTACACGTACACCGTTCGCAGGGTCGGCCCGGGGGCGCCAACGTCGTGCCGTTGACCACTTCGACGCCCTGGAATACACAACTGCGGCAGCTCGTGTGCCCGTCGTCGATGCACTCGCATCTATAGCCGCCTTTCACATTCCGGCACTTCGCCGACGGGTGACAAGTGTGCAGGTTCTCGGTGCACTCGTTTACATCTAACATCATTAAAACGAAGTTAATTAGAAATTAAAAATGATCGTGGATTGTAAAAATGATCGTGGATTGTACGAACTTACCTTCGCACAGAGTGCCCAAAATATTGTCTATAAATGTACTCTTGTACCCCTTCTTACAGGCACAATAATACCAACCGATCATGTTTACGCAAACCGACGAGTTGGTGCAGCGATGTAGATTGTTTGCACATTCATCCACGTCGCGTTCACAGCTGGTGCCCATATAGCCATAAGGACAAGAACACACGTTCGGTTTCACACAAACACCACCATTAAGACATCTTTGACTACAAACGGCTGCACCCAAAACAAATAAATAGCGTATTAGAAGATATATTAATCTTTGGATCGTGAAATTTCGTAGCTTTTGCGTTTCTACCATACTGGTTAATCAAAAATACGAAACCACGATGAGGTTCAATTCAAGTTTTGTTAAACGTTAGATGAACGTTCAATAACGTTATTTAGCAGCAGTGGCGGATTATGCATTAGGCACTAATCCTATGCTTAGGCGCTAATCTTATGCTTAGGGGCCCTGGTATAGAAAGGGTCCCACCGGTTTTTAGAAGGTCTCCTCCAATAGACATATAATAGAACAGAGAACAGGGCTACCCATTTGGGCAAGATTGGGCTCACATTTGACGTGGCCCCCAAATAAAGTGGTGGATTTTCCATTTTACAAATACATTTTTTCATATCCATATTCTACTTTAAATGTTTAATATTCTACCAACAAATTGAATTGGTTCCTCCAACGAACGAAAATACTTACGCCGACATGTATAGCCATCGCCTGTATAACCAGGCTGGCAAACACAATGGTAACTGCCCTGCGTGTTGATGCAATCCGCATTCGAGTCGCAGTTGTGTTCTCCCGAACTGCACTCGTCCAATTCGGCGCAATTAAACTTGTCCACCCGTCTATAACCAGGCAGGCATTCACATATATAGGAACCTTTAGTATTTACACATTTGGTATTTAGGTGACAGTGGTGACCCTCCAGGCCACCTTCCTGCTGACACTCGTCGATATCTGCACAAAACAACCACGAATATGGATTAGCTGCAATGCATGTATAAATTACAGGGATATGTGACATTGCCGCGCCTGTCGTCCCCGGGTTAACGGAAATGTTCGTGTTATTAATTCATGCGGAATGATGTAGAACGCAGAGAGAGCAGCTCCCGCTTGTGCATGTAAATGAAATGTAAATTAGTTACCGCTGCAAGTATGTCCATCTCCTTGGAAGCCTTGATTGCAATGACAAGCGTAAGTCGTTTGCAGATTCAAGCAGGAGGCATTAGCGTGACAAGTGTGTCCCTTCGCGCAGTAATCTGCCCCTGTTGGTAAATAAATGAAGAGAGAACACCACAGCGTTAGTACGAGTTAACGAGTTAGTAAAGCGCAAAATGGCTTATTAGGCGAAGATGTATATGTTACAGTTGAAGCTGATTATTTAGAAAACTAGCGTAAGATTCTGGTACCTGGACAAAATTTGCAACATTCTTCGGGCATCGAAAGCTGCTGATCTGGTGGGCATGTCAGTTTAGGACAATCTACCAGCGGATTTATTTTGTTGCACTTCATGTTGCCATTCATACACGTGCAATTTGTGCAGTGTTTGATGACCACTTGATCGCCATGATCATAAAAAACACCGAGGAATAGGCAGTGCTCTGGAAAATACAAATATTTGATGATTTATTACTAGCTTTAAACATTTTAACCAGTTTAGTGGTGTTTAATAAACATATTTTTCCCAAAATGGAATAACTTTAAGGTAACCAGATTATGACAAAGGAAACGTGGGACATAGGACCTGGGTGTTGACACTTGGCGATATGATACAACAAGCACTTCTCCTCTTGGACCTATTACAACTTTTGGACATTTTAGAAACACTGCGGGAAGTGGGACAAATGGTCTGGGCATGTCTGGGCACTTTACATGATTACTTACTTAAGCAACTTTGACAGCATTTTCCCGTCTTGTTCACCGGCTTCTTGCATGTGAGGATGGGACACTCCACAGGACGACATTGCACTTCACCATGCTAAGAAAACGATGCATGTATTTGAAATCCACATGTCATTTCACAAAAGACTTACCACGCAGGTACAAAGATCACAATCCTGCTCCCAGGTGGCCCCATCTGGATGCAGCGTGTTGTTCACCCAGCAGGACTTCGGACAGTCGCACTCCTCCACTTTGCCGATGCGCCCCTCCGCTGCGACCAACTGCAAAACAGAGAATTATATACAATCAAAACATTGTACTGAACGCATAAGGGACGTTACATGGTAGTCCATATACCCTTTCGGAAAGTTCCTTAAGATGCCGCGTCAGCTCCAAGACGGTGTTTTGCAGCAACGAGAACTGGCCGCAGGTTGGACACGTGGAGTCTAGGCTGGGACACAGTGAAAGATAGCCGTGCGGTCCTGCTATCAGTCGGACATCCTGCATGACACCCTGGAGAACAAAACAACGGTTGAGCAAGCACAATCATATATTAGTTTCTAAAGAACACTATTTATATCTAACTTGATTACAACGAAAAGATTGACTGGCCAGATTATAAGCTGCATACGAGTGTTGATAACAATGAATAGGATTGTTTTATCACTTTTAATAGTGTTTTCCTGGCAGTCGGTTTATTTGAGAGTAACTCATAAGAAAGGTCTAACACCAATCAATTTGGAATTTTAAATCATAAATAAATTATTTATGTAGGATTATTTTGTAGGATTAATAACTATAATAGTATATTTTATAACGAACATGAGATTAATAGTATGAGAAATTGCAACTTATACGAATGAGAAAGGGCATTTCATGAGTGTTGTACACTACTTTTTCCTCAACTATTATGTGTGATAATAATAATTTCTTAATTAAAATGATACTGAAATGTGTACATTATAAAACAAGAGTAGAAAAAAGGAAATTCTATCGCAGCCTAGTAATGCATTATAAATATTTTAAATAAACGGATAAGGAAAATATACCGTTTGGCATTAGTACTGCAAATACATTAATAAAGGAGAGATCTAAATCAGCGTACATGTAGCATATTGTATATTAAGATATAGATGCTAATGAATGCAAGTCAAGTAGTGTATTTCGCTACTTCGCCTTGCATTAGACTAATTGCCACTTTAATTATCGACTTATGGGACATTATCTATTTTCGCATTTCAATTTTGTGCGTTTAAGTGATAAAATTAAATGAATTGCAGAGATAATCGTTGATGGTTGGTAAAATATTTCAAACTAAAATAACGATAGAAAATGCAGAAAATGTACATTTGGCAAGGGAAATGGTATACCGTCAAATTAAAATTACAATTAATATAGCCGGCGATGTCAAATTTAATAACCAATAGGACCTCTCTTATCATTTCTTTAAGTTAAGCAGCATTACATTTCATTAAATTTTAAGCAGCAAGCTTCCAATTCTCCTGTTCCAATTTCTTTTTTGGTCTTCCCCGTTTCCTCTTCATGATCTTTCTCGCCTACCATGCCTTCTTACAATTAGCTTGATTTTCCTAACTCATTCTAATCACGTGGCCTCATCACCCTAGTTGTTTTTTCTCAATGTATTTTTCAACACTTTAATTTCCTTTTATTTTTCTTCCGTCATCATTCCTTATTTTGTCCATTCTTGTGACTCCTCATTGACTTTTCTCATTAATTTCATTTGCCCTGTTGCCTGATCCTGTTTTGCTCTTGTATTGGTATGATTGTTGACTTACAAACTCTTAGTTTGGTATCTTTCATCACCTGCTTGCTTCCTTGTATACGTTTACATTTGCCTTATTATGATATATTTTATGTCTTTTTACTTTGAATGCACATATACAATCGATTTTCTATGTTTAACTTCAAACACTAATATTAAGAAAACCGTTTTTGAACAGTAAAAAGTCTGTTCAAACAATGATGTACCGATTGCCAAGTTGATTCAGAGCAATTATACAAATTAATTCCATGTATAGAACGGGTATATTAATTTTTACTTCAAAACTTATGACAGTTAATTTGATTTGATTCGCAATTGTATTATTAACATTCAGTAACTTCCAGTTTATAATGTAGTTTCTGCCATTTTAAAACTATTTTAAATTTGCTGTTGGCCCATTAAATTAATTTACACAACTAATCTAAAAATAAAAAATATTATAGCTATGCTTGTGATAAATTGCAGTTAAACCAATGGTCCTGAAAGTAGGGCCGGGGCCCTACGGGGTAGCCGGGGTAGGCCCATTGGTTTAGATCTAACCGCAAAAAGGCCAGGGTCCGTTTTGTATTAAATTTGACCGATGTGTAAAATGAAGAATCCTTTGATGGACCCCTTAGAATGCCTTAAACAGGGGAAAGATAGGGAAATGTACAGCCCGCGTGCAATAGGTATGTTTTTAAAAGGACGATCTCCACCGAAAATCGCTGAGTTAAACGAATCTTACCTTGAACTGATAATGTCGGTTGCGTTGACCAAGCCACAGTTGTGCGGGTTCGCTAAAATTTTGCTGAGGTGGACCATTTTGAAGCAGACGCTTGTAAAGTCGATGACAGTCGACGAGCAGTTCGACCTGCGATCCGCTCACCGACAGAATAACGTGATGCCAAACGTCGTCCGCCAGCCGATAAGGGAACGTCTCCACGTTGATGGTGCCATCGCGCCGCGATGTATAGTGCAACCGAATCTCATTACGCCGCCCGCTCGACTGCAGCTCCAAATAGCGATTGATGTCGTCGGCGAAGCTGACGATGGCCGCAGTGTTACCGCTTTCCTGCTTGACCAACGCCGAAATCATGAACTCGGGACTGTGACCGAGCAGATCGGTCACCTGCTGAAAGGCCGCTGGTGGTAATTTCAACTCTCTGTGGTCACCTACGCCAAAAATAAATCATTTCATATCTTTACGTTGCCAGCATCAGCCCGCCCCATTAAACATGTTTAAGGAATCCTACCCCACTTGCGACTCCACTCGTTGGGCTGTCATCATTGCAACTTTGCTAAGGAGATAAGTTTGGTAACAATTGCTCGTTCCCTAGGGGTATTAATACAAACTTTGTGTTCTCTGCACTTTTGCAATCTCAGCAACTCACCAACAGGAATCAGTAATCAATGAGAAGGAAGACGTGGAAAACTTCAAATGTTTGGATGAGGGGTGGCCCGAAACAAAAGACTTCCCCGATTGGATATGAGTCGGTAAACGTGTGAGGGCAACTTTGATAATAATTTCCTGTCTAGTCGTACGAATTACTCACACCCTCCGACAGTTATAACCGAGGGATTGCAAACAATTTGCACGACAGGCACACCAACTAAGCAAATACATTTACACGTACGCCGCAACGCTTTTAATTAACCGGCGGTAATTTGAAAAATATTAAAACGAGAAAATTAACCATCAATCAACATCAGTCTAGCGGTTAGCAAACGATGGCATTATGAATAGGCGTTTATTATTCGGTACGTGATGAATTAATGGAACCATCCGTTCAAAAATTTCATTATCATGAATGCGCGAATAAGGTGTGAAAGGTGTTACTCTGGGGGAATGTTAGTAACATCGTAATCTTGAAATTTACGACTCAAATACAGCAGTTGCGAGGTGGTGGTTACATTAACGCCTACGCCTGCGTGCATCGTACGACCTCATTGCACCAGAATTAGGCGAAGCGTAAAAAACTCCCTTGGTCAAAGGTGGCAAATAAGAGAAGATTTATGATGGCCCATACGGAAACCTACACCAATCCATTACCGATTATAATAGCAGAGTAACGAAACATACAAACACAGTGAAATTTCAACATATCCTCAACAATAATTGAAAATCAAATAAGAATTAAATTCTAAATCATTGAAATATGCTTTGTTACATTACGTGTAAATCCCATTCCATTCTGAATCGAATAATAAAACTGACCCTTAGAAATTGGCGTCGGACGTGATGGACTATAAAATTTTATGATCCCTTTTGTTCAACCCCACATAGCTGGCGGTACAAATAAAGCCACATCTCAGAAAACGCAAAAATAATTAGCATGACGTCTAGACATAACGCCTTTTGATTGTCCACACGCTGATGCATAAAACACGCAGCGTGATCTTGTTATGCCTGGATTAGTGAATCACTGGTTCGTTAAAAAATATCAGCGCGCAGAATACGTTACGCTCTGCTTTGGCCGAATATGGTTACAGATCATTGGAGGATTATTGCATTCTCGTCCAATTATTTTTTGTCGGGCTGTGAAGTCAGTACGTACCTTGGAGTTTATAGGCAGGCTTATGCAGTAGGGGCCCTGGGATGATAGTGACCCCCGGTATTGTGGTGTTGTGCAATCCCAAGGCCCCCAGGAGGTCGAATGATCGCTCGGGGTGTTTGTTTGCCGCGTGTATCACGTCGGGATCGTGGCCGGTCGCTGCAACAATAAATCAGACACACAATTATTTTCTAATCGGTGGCGAAATAAACCGCAGCGACAGATGTTTGTTATTGCGTATATCAAGTTGGATTCTACTAATCCAGTCATAAATGAATTCCCTGAACAGATACGTATTGAAAAATCATACTAAATCTACATGTCATCAACGATTACATCTAATTGTATATTTAATTACAAGATTCAACGATTACGTCAAATTGTATATTTACGTACAAGATTTCATATTTGCAATGAGTCTGATTAGGAATACGGACGAGAAACGCAACCGTTTATGCACTAATTGCAACCAAAGAAAATTCTGTCAATTTAAGAAGAAAACAATCATTCCTTTAAGATTAGCCACATATGCATTAATAAATCTATTCTCGCATTTTACATAGGTTCCTACATCTCCAGTGAGAAGAATATAGCATTACAACCATCAATAAATAATGCTCATATAATAATAATAATAATATATTTATTTCAAAAAAGCAACAGTGTTTATATATTTATCGAGACTGTATAGTAACTAACTGAGCTCCTATCAACTTTTTCTGCTATAGATAAGCTGATTTTAGGAATACGGACGAGAAACGCAATCGTTAATGCACTAATTGCAACATAAGAAAATTCTGTCAATTTAAGAAGAAAAGAATCATTCCTTTAAGACTAGCCACATATGTATTAATAAATCTATTCTCACATTTTGCATAGGTACCTAGATCTCCAATGAGAAGAATATAGGATTACAACAATCAATAATGCTCATATAATAATAATAATAATATATTTATTTCAAAAAAGCAACAGTGTTTATATATTTATCGAAACTGTATAGTAACTAACTGAGCTCCCATCAACGTTTTCTGCTATAGATAAGCTGATTTTAGGAATACGGACGTGAAACGCAATCGTTAATGCACTAATTGCAACCAAAGAAAATTCTATTAATTTAAGAAGAAAAAAATCATTCCTTTAAGATTAGCCACATATGCATAAATAAATCTATTCTCGCATTTTGCATAGGTTCCTACATCTCCAGTGAGAAGAATATAGCATTACAACTATCAATAATGCTCATATAATAATAATAATAATAATATATTTATTTCTAAAAAGCAACAGTGTTTATATATTTATCGAAACTGTATAGTAACTAACTGAGCTCCCATCAACGTTTTCTGCTATAGATAAGCTGATTTTAGGAATACGGACGAGAAACGCAATCGTTAATGCACTAATTACAACCTAAGAAAATTCTGTCAATTTAAGAAGAAAACAATCATTCCTTTAAGATTAGACACATATGTATTAATAAATCTATTCTCACATTTTGCATAGGTTCCTAGATCTCCAGTGAGACGAATATAGCATTACAACAATCAATAATGTTCATATAATAATAATAATTATAATAATATATTTATTGCAAAAAAGCAACAGTGTTTATACATTTGTCGAGACTCTATAGTAACTAACTGAGCTCCAATCAACTTTTTCTGCTATAGATAAGCTGATTTTAGGAATACAGACGAGAAACGCTATCGTTAATGCACTAATTGCAACCAAAGAAAATTCTATCAATTTAAGAAGAAAACAATCATTCCTTTAAGATTAGCCCCACATATGCATTAATAAATATATTCTCGCATTTTGCATAGGTTCCTAGATCTCCAGTGAGACGAATATAGCATTACAACAATCAATAATGTCCATATAATAATAATTATAGTAATATATTTATTTCAAAAAAGCAACCGTGTTTATATATTTATCGAGTCTGTAGAGTAACTAACTGAGCTCCCATCAACTTTTTCTGCTATAGATAAGCTGATTTTAGGGTACATTATGTTAATTTCCATCATTATATTAATTTCTTTAATTTGGTGCTCAGTAAAGAAATCATATTATTAACTTTTTGAAAAGAAACAATTAAGATCAAATTATAGTCGGAATTCATATTTGCTTCTTTTGCACTTTGCTAAGTCTGGGGAGAAATAAATATATCTTTATAATCAGTTATAATCAGTAATGTTTCTATATTTTTTCGGAGCTTCACAGTTATTAATTGCAACCTCTCATTAATGATACTTAAATTCTTAAGATAAGCTGAGATGATTAATTCTACTACATTAATCTAACATTATATTAATTTCTTTTAATTTGTACTAAGCAAAGGAAAGTATGAAGTATTAAATAAACAGAAATTACCAATATTAATTGGAAGTCGCATTTTGATTCAGTTCTTGAAAATTTGCTACATATGTACCAACAGAAGGATACTAGCATATTCTTTCATGTTTCTTTAAACATGTCAGATGATGATGAAATATGGATATTTATTAATATCGTGCTGTTCAATATTTATTAATAACGATAGTTTAAATGTTTGATACATCGATATTCAAATATCGATTTAAAATATAGCCATAACTATCAGATGAACACACGTGCTCGCATGTTAAAAAATGATCGAGATTTTAGATATCGATATATCAAGTGGAGTCGCGTATTGGCGTTATAATGCAAAGACTCCAAGTACGATTACCTATATGGCTTTAATTTAATTGCAACTCATCTCGGTACAAACACATTCTATGGCAAGTACGGCGATATCGACCCGTTCCAACCGGGTGCAATCGATAAAAATTGATATTTATCGAAGCCCATCATATTATATCATATTATTCATATATCATATCATATTATATCATATTATTTCTTCGCTATATCGATATACTTTTTGCATAATTGTATAATTTTGCATAATCTTGCATAATTTCTGAACTTCCAGGGAAGAGAATATTTTTCAAAACAATCAATAGTGTTTAATGCAACACACTGAGTTTAATATCATGATACTTAAGTTCTTCAGATGAAAGTCCCGAAGATAAATTGTACTACATTATTAACTCACTTTATTTTAAATTTCTTTCCTTATTTTATAATAAGCATCATATAATAAGCATGTCAATGATGTCCTTGGTAGGATACTTCGTGAAAACGCGAAATTCTTAAATAATATCAAATACGAAGATTGACTTAAGCTTACGTACGGACATTTTCATGGTAATCAAGTCCCTAAGGCCCGTAAGAGGGGGTCTTACAGGAATCTGGATATGTTTTTTTTTCCAAAAAGTACTGATAAAGGTAAATTTTTGACATATTGTCTCCATGGCTTCCAAAGAATTCATTTATTCCGTAGAAATTTTTGCACAGGGGCAAAAATTTCTACGGACGCCCAAGATATAGTCAATTTTGTTTATTTGATGCGCAGAATCTGATTCGCGTCCGGATGGAATGCTGCTTGTATGCAAATAAACAAAATTCTAAACCTCCATACCAATAGTTACTCTTTTCTTTGAGAAAAAGGGCAAAAAAAATTTCATAGCACAAGTTTTGGAATTAGATAAAGATCTGACATATGACAAAGATAAAATTTTAAATCAAAGATAAATATCGCATATTTATATTGCACTGCAAATCCCGTTGAAAGATGTTAACTAATTGTAAGAAGTTTTTAACTCGCTCGCACAACAATCTTCCTATTGCTATTTTGAATGACTGTGACGAAGCTAACATTACATATACAGACATATAAAGATGAACAAAGAATCATTCGTCATTCAAAATAACAAAATGAAAGTAGTTGTTCTTTCGTGGCAAAAACTCAGTTGATTCCAATCAAAAGTAATAATATATTTCGCACTAAACTTCCTTTGCATGCCCTTTACTGCATATAACTGTATATAATTATATGTATATGACTGTATATGTATATGACTGTATATAACATATTGACATGACATTTGTCTGGAAAAAACCTACGACCCTAAACAATCGTAAAGATCAACAAGTTTTTACGACAACAACATAAGATATTTGTACTGTAATTATACTGAAAATATATTATTGTAATACAAGCATTCTTATTTCATCGGTTATTCACTCCCAGAGTTATGAAAGCGAGACAGCGTTTCCCTATTACATTAACCATTATTTTGCAGGGTAGAGACTTAATTCCGTATAAACATGTGCATGTGTGTGTGTATGTGGGTGTATATGGCACATTCATATTTATGACGTTGGAGTACCGGAGCGACGCGGCGTCGGCGTCGCGTCGGCTCGATGCGCCTTCGCCAGCCCAAGCGGCGCCTTTCCAGCTCCACTCACATGCGTAATCCGAATTCGTCGGAAGAGCCACGATATTTTTCTCGAATGTAGGATACGGTATCTATTTCGATTTTCAGGCATCGTCACCAAAGACGAAAGCAAGTTTTATCCTCAGACATATTTCAGTTATCGTATATTTTGCACAATTCGTTGGTGTATTATCCTGCAGGATATTTTGATGAACCATGATTCCATTTTCTATGAAATAATATTATACAAACAAATTGTAAATCGTCTTTTAAATATCATGTTTCAGTAATTCTAATTAATGGTAATAATAATTAATGGTATTGTCGCGAATGTGAAATGCTGATTAAGAAATTCATATTAAATAACAGGAAAACCACTTCTGGAAAGTTCAGTCCAAAGGCATGTTTTGT
>JAODAC010000001.1:846809-862805 GCA_027575185.1 Mimaenictus wilsoni | reverse complement strand
GGAAGCAGTGATAAGCGAGTCAGGAATGTTGAAATGGTTTGTGCGTGAAATACTTTTGCTTTTATTGTTATTTTTGTCATTATTTTTATGTTATGAAATGGTGTATAGGTTAATGAGGGAAAAGAGTATCCAATAAAGGTTAAAAGATATAAATACCAAGGTACATTGTGTTGCAAGAAAGTGGAAGAATGACAATTAAATGAGAGTCTGTGAGAAGAGTAGCACGATTTGAGGAGAAACTGAAGGGAATGGAGAACGAGGGATTGGTGAAGGATATATGGGAATGGTGTGCAAGGAAAGGGCTGAGTGGATGAATGTGGGTGTATCTGAACAGACAGTGGAAGCAGTGATAAGCGAGTCAGGAATGTTGAAATGGTTTGTGCGTGAAATACTTTTGCTTTTATTGTTATTTTTGTTATTATTTTTATGTTATGAAATGGTGTATAGGTTAATGAGGGAAAAGAGTATCCAATAAAGGTTAAGAGGTAGAAATACCAAGGTACATTGTGTTGCAAGAAAGTGGAAGAATGACAATTAGATGAGAGTCTGTGAGAAGGGTAGCACGATTTGAGGAGAAACTGAAGGGAATGGAGAACGAGGGATTGGTGAAGGATATATGGGAATGGTGTGCAAGGAAAGGGCTGAGTGGATGAATGTGGGTGTATCTGAACAGACAGTGGAAGCAGTGATAAGCGAGTCAGGAATGTTGGAATGGTTTGTGCGTGAAAGGGGTCGAGAGGTGGATGAGCAGAATCGCCAAGAGTGTATCGGAACCAGTTCGTATAACCTGGTCTGTGTGGTCTAGGAGCGGGATTAATTCTTCGGATCATCTTGTTGTATGTGAGGGGTGTTGAATGACTTGGAATGCACGGGTGGGAATTTAAGAGTATGGTTGTGGGAGGGAGGGGAGAGTATAACGTTGACAAAGCAAATTGTTCGGGAGAAGGCAGCGCGAAAGAGAGCTTGGGCACAAGTGCGTGGTAAGAGACAAAGCTCAGCATAAGACAGTTGTCAACATTTGTGTATTATATCGTACATTATCTACATTTTAATGCTGCTGACTTGTTTTATTTTAAGTTTGTGGAGTGTTTTTTTTTTGTTACAAAGATTCAAGGTGGTGTGGTTATGCCTAACAATGTAGGTCTTATTATTATTATTATAAATACTTTTAGTATCTTGGTATTCTAAGTTATACTCGAAACTTTTAAGAATTTTCCATCCTTTAAAGTTTTTAGAGATGATTAAATTTCTAAGACAGATCAACTTCTGGGTGTAAGTGTTTTTCGACCTTGCAAGTTACAGGGAAATAATTATGACTACCGGAGGTTGAAATTACGTGGTGCTGAGTTTGCCAAAAAAATATGGATATCGATATATATCGATGGGGTAATATCGTTTTTTATCGATATTTTGGCTTGAATAACTATCGATACATATTTCAATGATGTTTTGCCATGCTGCCGTTGATTCGCGGCGTCCTAAACCTGAAAAACCCCTACCTAACGGTCAGAAGTGGAACGATTACATCATAATTTTATATTTTTCTCATACAGACAATACTATCACTGAAAAATCGGATATCAATAAATACCGTTCTATCAATAAAACTAAATACCGGTATTTCGACCATTTCGGTATTTCATCTATCTGTACAATCTCGGTATGCTTACATTAAGTATAAAAAATGAATTTATTATAATTAACATTATTATTATCACTTTAATCGTGTGTTTTCATATCGTTAAAAAGTATAGCGTTTTCGGGGCTCTTCGTAGCGCAGTTGGTAGCGCATTAGATCGGTATTCCAAAGGTAGTCGGTTCGAACCCGATCGGGGGCTTCAAATATTCTCTTTCCACGTTAAATTTCAATTAATTTCTTTGTAAATTCATTAATTATGCTAAATGATTACATGTTCTTCTTTGGTATGTCAATGCTAGCTAGTCTGGGGTCGTTCAAACAAGAATGTATAATAGTGGTTGTGTGAATGAGCTAGGAGCTAGGAAAATAATTTCAAAGTTCTTGCTCTCAAATATGTAACTAAAATTTTAGTATTTATGTAACTTTAGCAGGCAAAATGAAAAGTAATCATAATTATTTTCACACATAATAGTGACAAAACAAGTATAGTGTTTAAGTCGCATGGAATGCCCTTTCCTCACTCGTATGATTTATCACACACATAAGGTAACGTTCCATGTTCGTTGTACAATATATTATAATAATTAATTGTAATTCCCATCGGAGACAGTTAACAGAAAAGATGACCATATTATCCCAAAATAAAAAGGAAGTGTCATATCATGCTACATTACTAATGTTATATTTACCTATTACCTATAATGAGCATTACCTACAATGAGTTACATTACCTATAATGAGCGCTAATGAGCGCCATCTATAAATGAAAAGATGCTAGAAATGTACAAAATAAACAAAAAAAGCAACTGTGCTAATTTGTAAGGAATCCACTAAAGCCTCGTTTCTTATTTACAAGCCAGATATTCAAACAAACAGAAAAAAAGATATAGATTGACATTGCTAACTCAATTAAAAACATCCCAAGCTTGTTCCAAGCTTTCAGAGGTATGAATTTAGCCATGTTTCTCACTCGGTTGGTTTTACTCTACACTCATGGGATACCCATGGAGACGAAATTTCTCAGCGTCTACCTCGTTCATCATACGTCCCCCATCCCGTGGTATCATGTTGTGATTTGCCTGTTTTGCTCGTTTGTTGCGCCCCGCTTTGTGGATGCTGCACGCGTGTGGACACATCGGGGCTCCTGTGGCTGAACGACGCCGGTTATTTATACATCGCTGCGATGCGGTCACGTGCACGCACACAAACTCGCACGCTCCATCCTGGTGCATTCTTGAGATTTTCCACGATTCGTATGTAAATACGCGGCCTGGAGTGTTCGTTAACGAGCTGCGGCGTCATCGATTAACAGCAATTAAACATCCTGCGGGTCTGCAACCCAACGAGCATTAATCAAACATAGATTGGGGTGCGATTCGGTCGCTCTTGAAACGTAATTTTTCACTTGATAATACATTTGCCACTTGATAAAACATTTCCCACTTGATAGAGTAGTCAAGTTGGAATAACTACAATAGCGCTTCAAGTGTTATCAATTTGTCTAAGAACTCGTTTTCGTTAGTGGACATACCTGGAGTAGATTACGAGAAATTGCTTCGTCTAGAAGACTTGATGTAGTTGGACAAGGTGGCGAAGAAATAGTAGAAACGAAAACAATGGCCAGTGATTATCGATTATATTATTATTTATCGATTCGCATCGTACGTATCGTACGCATACAGAATTTAAATGGTTGGGTGATTGATTGCCATAGTGGCAGGAGCGGCATGCGTTGTTTTAAGTTCAAGTTAAGGAGGAGGAGGTATTCGAAGGAGTCGTGCTGGCTGTGGAATGTAATTTCGCAAAATGAAAAGTGGTCAATAAAAAAGGGTAATAAATATATTTTTATGCGTAGGGTTCATATAACCTTTGGTTTTACAGCATCAACATAAATACATTAAATCTCATCTATGAAAATTCCATTAATTATATTTTATATAAAATTATATTATATAAAAATTCAAATTTTATTCAGAGAAGATATTTAAATATTTATGTAAATATTCAGGCATATATAAGATTAATTGTAATGATTGTAAAAAAAATTATATATAGGACAAACAGGTAGAAGCTTCAACACTAGATTTAAGGAATATTTGAGAATTTTCAACACTTCTGGAAATTCCCCCGTGGTTAAGGCAGGGGTTAACCGAACATCTTGCAGCATCTGGACACCAGTGCGTCATCTCAAATTTACAAATCTTACATTTAGGTAATAAAGGCCATAAACTAAACGTATTGGAAGCAATCTACATAAAAAGAGCCATAAAGGATAATGCTGAAAATGTTCTTAACGATTAGTTAGATTTACTTATCAACACTCCTCTAACGCGAACTTTGATACCTGCGTCTCTATATATACCACTT
The DNA here is from genome assembly GCA_027575185.1 of Mimaenictus wilsoni. Classification (NCBI taxonomy): domain Eukaryota; kingdom Metazoa; phylum Arthropoda; class Insecta; order Coleoptera; family Staphylinidae; genus Mimaenictus; species Mimaenictus wilsoni. The sequence continues at coordinate 858,799 of JAODAC010000001.1, read as the reverse complement.
TGTAACTTTTTAACATTCAGTACCTGATGATGCCGCATTGGCGAAATACGTATTATACGAAATTTAAATAAACAAGTAAAACATCTAAAGTATTAAGTGACTTAAAGTTTCTGACTATTATAAACATGTTTTATCAACAACCGACAGAAGACTCCATTAACTATATTAAATATCTTTCGTTGTTTGGATTCTTTACTTGTCCGTATTTCAAATTTCAATAATATTTAGAAGCTGTATAGAATAGACATACACTATTAAAATTGAAATAGAAAGAACAACATCGCTTATTGTCTTTGTAGTTTATATTTAATATGTAGATTAGGTTAGGTTAGATTCAGAATTTAACAATATTTTTATTATCGTGAATAGTAATGGCTAACGAGACAAGTGGATATATCAAATTTTGCAGAGAAAGAACACAAAACTAACCCGAAACTTATTCTTTCCCGTAAAGAGAGAACCTCTCAATATCTCCCAAAACATAAAAATCCCCTATTTAGGCAAAATCACTAACAGCATCACAAACTACCTCAAGAAATGTCAACTAAAAACTGCTATTTACAACGGCAACACGCTCAAAACTCCAACCAACACCAGATTAAAATCAAAAAACGATTATATCCACAACTCCGGGGTTTATCAGATAAAATGTTCGAACTGCAACAAAATGTACATTGGACAAACCGGCCGCAACTTTGAAACGCGGTTTAAAGAACATTTGCGCATCATTGACAGCACGGAAAATCCAAACGTCGTTTCTCTCACGCACCACCTCATTTTTCATCGTCCATCGCTGCACTATTACCTATAACTGCACTATAATCTAAGCCAGCTACACCTGTGTAATAAAAACTAAGCTCAATATCCAGCATGCTACTTCAAAAAACACGGACCTCGTGATAAATGACACAACCGATATTTTGGTCAGCTCCTCACTAATTCGTCTGCACACATCATAAAACTTTATAATGTAAAATTCTGTATAAATACATCTTTTGTAACTTTTGGCTCGCTAGTACCCGACGATGCCTAACGGCGAAATGTACATCGTACGATTTATCTATTAAACTTGTAAAACAGTGACATAGTTTATATTTAGTGATATAGTTTATATTTACAAACTTACAAGTACTGCTTTGAATAAGATGATACAGAATTACACTGGTGTCATGGCGCAATTGCCTCGTTCTCCTATGAAATTGGCAATCAGGAGACAAATTAGAATTATACATTCAGAAGAATATGACAAAGATAGTGCATTAATTGAGAAATTTAACGTGAAAAATAGGGTTTTCAGAAAAATGAATAGTTTTAAAGCTGTCAATTATTTTCATTCATATACGTCGTAAAATCCTAAGATTATAAATCCTGCATCACTCTAAGTAAAATTTACCATAAACTCCTGCAACTCGATTTAATTATAAACAAATCTTGATTTTATTCAGAGAAAATAAATATCTTTCTGTTTGCATCTTTAATTGTCCATATTTCAAATTTCAATAACATTTAGAAGCTGTATCGAATAGGCATACACTATTAAAATTGAAATAGAAAGAACAAAGTAGGCTTATTGCCTTTGCAATAGTTAATATTTATAAACTTACAAGTACTGCTTTGAATAGGATAATACAGACGCCGAATTACACTGGAGTCATGGCGCAATTGCCTCGTTCTCCTCTGAAATTTATACTAAAACATATCATTGTTGCAGTTAGCAATTATTGGCAATTAGGAGACAAATTAGAATTATACATTCGGAAGAATATGACAAAGATAGTGCATTAATTGAGAAATTTAACGTGAAAAATAGAGTTTCCAGAAAAATGAATAGTTTTAAAGTTGTCAATTACTTTCATTCATATACGTCGTAATCCTATGATTATAAATCCTGCACCACACCAAGTGAAATTTACTATAAACTCCTGCAACTCGATTTAATTATAAACAAATCTTGATTTTATTCAGAGAAAATAAATATCTTTCTGTTTGCATCTTTAATTGTCCATATTTCAAATTTCAATAACATTTAGAAGCTGTATCGAATAGGCATACTCTATTAAAATTGAATTAGAAAGAACAAAATAGGTTTATTGTCTTTGTAGTAGTTTATATTTACAAACTTGCAATTACTGCTTTGAATAGGATAACTCTGAATTAGAATTACACTGCTGCCATAGGGCAATTGCCTCGTTCTGCTTTGGAATCTATTCTAATACATACCATTGTTGCAGTTGTCATATTGGCAATCAGTAAGCAAATTAAAATTATATGTTCGGAACAATAGGACATTTCAAATATTACAATATCTGACAGTGTTCTACAGCAAGAGAGCTTTATGTTATATTAGATTGTGGTCTGTTTATTTTCATTGGGAGTAATTTATGTGCCCTAAAAGTTTGCAATGCACGATTTTATTTCATTACATTCTAATATATTCCGGTATTTTGAGCACAGGAAACTCTAGAAATTCAAGCTTACATGGGGAAGGGTAGCCGCACTGGCGCATGCGGGACTTAGCAAGTAGCACTGTCAATCCCAAGAGTGATCCGAAGAGCTTAATATCCTTAATATGCCATGTCCCAAAGATTGCACTTTTATTTATATTTGCTATATTCCTATGTGCATAAATCTTGCGCCAATCTACTCAGAGGCGAGGATACTAATGCGCCCCTTGGGATAACGGAGGAATGGTCCGTCAGATGGAGTAACAGCACCACGTCAGAATGGCTCAAGCGGTGGATACCATCTTTAACAGCAAGGCTAGCGCGTCCGCACGGAGACTGTGACTATTACCTTGCCCAGTTCTTTACTGGCTATGGCCAATTTGCGTCGTACCCCCACAGATTTGGCAAGAAAGATAGCAGTATGTGCAACCACTGCTCGCTTGGCGTAGCAGACACTCCGGACCACACCCTTGAAATCTGCCCAGTATGGGTCAAGGATCGAAGGAAACTCCTGACGGCGACTCGTTGTGCGAACAAGCACACCTGAGCTACTTGGGAGAGCAGTGCTCAATTCGCAAGAAAACTGGAATACGATGGTTCTCTTCTGCGTGAATGTCGTGAGAGAAAAGCGCAAAGTCGAAGAAGGACACGCATAGGCCGTTGCACTGACGAAATGCTGAACACGCGATACCGCTGCGGCGTGTCTATTGTTTAGGGGGGTGCGCACAACACTACTATTATATTCTAATAGTAGCCACCTCTCTCATAGGGCCACTTGTTCCGGTTAGCTAGACGCCGACAACGCCCAAAAAAAATCTGGATTTTGTTCAATAAATTACTTTGGAGTGATTAATATCACTATAATTTGAATCTATAATTAGAACGCTGAAATTGAGTCCAATAACAAGACATCGTCTATCTCTGATAAATGTCTCGGCTCAAATATTCCATTTTTTCTCATATTTTCCTTACTTCTGTGAATATAAATTATCTGAAATTTGCCCTGTGGAAATTTATTGCTTAATTATTTAAAAGCGATGTTATAACTAATGAAAATTGAGTATAATAAAGTGCCGACTTAATTAGACTTAATTCGCTGTCAGAAAAAGACTTGAAATTACTTGTGCTTAAGATTACATTTTAATTTGAATTTGCCATGCACAAGTGGATACAAAAACTTTTGACGAATTACCAAGGATATAAATTTACTTATTATTTAATTAATTTAGTGCTCTTTTTGTTTAATATGTTTCCGCGAATTTCATCATCATTTAAGTAATTCTTCGCGCCACCGGCTCTTTTAGGGATTTTGATAGGAAATGATATTGGGGTTGGTAGTGCCGACGCACGCTTAAGTCGCGCATGCGCAGCAACGCCTACCCTATTGCTTGTCATCTTGGCGCTTCTTGTGCCGAACCTTTGTAAATAAAGTCAGTTTTTATCCAGCATTGCACCGAGTAAGTACCTTTTAACCTCTCCTGTCGACGTGTCTCGAATCTAGATTTCGTCTTTTCCACGTGTTTATTCCGCTGGTGAACTCGCCAAAGCCCTTTAGGTAGGGCCCCGCGACTTTGAAAATCTCGGAGTAATAATTTTAAGGAAAGCCGCTTATTGCGCAAATACAGTAATTTTAGAAGCGATCTTATATTTCATTATTTTTATAAATATATACAAAATCGGCATCTTTAGCCCACCTGGGCAGCACAGTCGGTAGTGCTTCGGCTTACCACGCAGCCGGTCGGGGTTCGAGTCCTTGGGGTGGGCACTCATTATCACAAATATTCACAATTAAAATTCACAAAAAATTCCCATTAATCCACACATATAAACTACACATCAGAAAGATCAACAAATCTGCGCAAATGTGCGCAACCCACATCATACAACAACAAACATCACAATCACAATCATAATAACATGTAAAATAAATAAAAATGCAATAAATAAATAAACATCCAGGCTGAAGGACCAGTCAGGTCGATGGCCAGGTCTGCGGACCAAATCCAATGTTTTTCAGCATCTTTCATCTTTAAAATCATGTGGGATAGTGAAATTCTCAATATTTCCTAATAAATGTACATAAATGGTGGATGCGCCGGTCAAAGACAAAAAAGCGCAACGTTGCAGAAACGATTTGAAACGTAATTTATTAATAAAATAGCCTCGTGTAGTTTATCGCCAAGCTGAGTGATTCACAGGCTCGTTGTATGCGGCGAAATAGTTGAAATTGCCCATTTATGGCGTACAGAAACAAACCGGCATATTGCATTTACATCGCCGCAGTTCGCTTTTTCACTCCTAATGCATTCTCTCTGCCTCTCTCTCTCTCTTTCTCTGCTTCTCGCACTTTCCTTCCAATGCCTCACCATCTACCTCGTATATATGAAGATATATATTTTATGCAATAAAAAAGAAGCATTGGAAGTTAAATGCCGACGCATACCGCGGTTGGGGACGCGGTTGAGAACTTCGTATGCGGAGGCGAAGAAGTGCCGAGTGCTTGGGCCCCGGTCACTGGTCCACCGATGGCAATATATTAAAACCGTGTGCCCCGGTGGGACAACTTGGTACGTTCGTGTTGAGCCCAAGCGTTTGTATACCACGCTTGTACACGCTACGTATATACATGTGTGTTGGGTTTGGGTTTTTCTTATTTTATTTCGTTTCGCCGGCGACGGGGCCGCCTTTCCCGTTTATTTATTTTCGAAGCGCGGCGCATACCACGCCGCGGCGTGCTCTTGTTTCGACGGTTGCGCTTTTTTTCTTCTCCTCCGCTGGTGCATGGCGAATGGTGGTTGTATTTGGTTCGCCGGCCAATTGACAATTCAATCCTGTTCTGCGGCCGCGGCGCGTTTTGTTTTTCTCGGAGAACAACCTGCGCACCGCGGACGAGACACGGAATAATTTCGGCCGGTAGCTGGGGGGCGAGCTTTTGTGCGAGCGCCGCGCGCTTGCGTATTTCACCGTGAAAGTTCCGCGCATCCTTTTTGCTGCCATTGGAAATTACGACCGCCGAATATATTCGCATTACGCCGCGTTGTTTTTGCGATTTTTCCTTTTGAGAAATTGCAGTCCTTAATGTACGTTTTTTAAGAGTGCTTGAAATTGTTTAATTTAAGATAAATGATTCTTTTATAATTTAAAAGAATATATTAAGGCCCACCCTAGTCGAGACGCTACCACTAAGCTGCTAGTGGTAGCGTCTCGACTTACCACGTAGGAAGACGGGGTTCAATTCCCCGACGTGGACTATCCAACGGGCGGATATTATTCACCGTCAACATTCCACAAACCCTTACAACATTAAAACATTCAACACAGAACATTCAACGCTCTACATATTCAACTCTCAACATTCAACACACGATAACTACACAACAAAAATAAATAAAAATTGTAAACACTCAAAAATTATATGTAAAAACACGGTGGAAAACATCTCCGGTTTGATTGCCAATAAAATATATACATTAATTTAATTTTTATTTATTAATAGTAGTAGAGCTGTGGTCCTGTTGCGACGACTTAATTAAAGGGCCAGTGTCACAAACAGAGGGTTCCTCGGACGGGAGGGATCCTCCTTAGACACATCCCCAGGATTACGATTGAATCTATGACTGTATAAAATAGGAGGCCCCTAAACATTAATTGCATAATTTCTATAAATATTTTAAGGTATCATAGGATGATATTTGAAAGAAAATCACAGAACATATAAATAGATATAAATATAAAGAAATTTCGACTTCCCGTAAAATATCTTCTAGTACAACCTGGACAGCCTAGTGGCTACACCAGGGCCTAGCACATATGAGGGCATGGTTCGATTCCTTGGGGGAAACCAGCGGATTGATTAATATTAAAGCTCAAAACACCGCCTCATGCCATATGCATACACACTTGCATACAAACACTCTTTATACATATTGATACACCGGAAAAATCACATCAACAACGACAAAATAGTTCACACAACACCAACAATAAACGTGCACCTGTTTGTGTGTGTATACTACAAATGTATTCACACACATACACATATTTTAAAACACACTGACCCACATATACAACAATACTTACACTTAACTTTACACTTAACTCTACACACAACAAAATCAAACACTCACAAGGAGAGTGTTCCAATTGTCTAACACCAAATTTGTACGTGTAGTACACATATAGAAATAAATTGTGTTAACGGGATTTTATGTCGTTTTGAGTCGATTGCCCAAAAATTTTTTTCAAAGTTTGGTATTTATTGCATGAACAGCAGCAATCGCTGTACCCTCGCGCGTGTACTCGCGTCATAGGTCGGTCTACATGTCGACGTGTTGATGGTTTGCCACGTAAGTCATACAGCGAATGATGCTGTTAAAGCAATATATACCAAACTTTAATTTGGCAAAACTTTTTTTTGGCAAACGACTCAAAACGGCGTAAAATCCCGTTAACACAATTTATTTCTATAGATGTACTACACGTACGAAAAATTTCATTCAAATCCGTGTTGGACAATTGAAACACTCTTATGAGATCTTATTATAAAACCATAGTTACGATCAGCAAAGTAGCGTAAAAATGTCACGTTTTCCATCCTCACTTTAGCAAATCACCTTCTTGGAAGTTAAGACATCGGCGGGTTTTTTTAGCGAATTCGGCGCAGCTGGGAACGACGCGGCGACGCAACAACAAAAAACGAAGCAACGAACGACGAGCGCGCACCAGCACGCAGGCGATGCTAATTTTCGCGGTGTGACTCGGCGCGTGTGATTGTAAGCACACGGCGCAGCTTCCTTCCACCCTCCTCGCGCCGCCCTGCCGCCCGCTTTCGTCATGTTTTTCGCCAGGTCCGTTGCGAGGCGAGCGGGTTGTGGCGCAAACTTGTCGGAGCGAATTCGCATTCCCAGACGTTATAATTGTGCTATTGAAAAGCGCACGCAAGACGCTGTTACTGGTTACTTGACGCGGTGGATTTATTGCGGGCTTGCCACTTCCAAAGGTGATGATGTCTTTCTTAAGGGGGTTATGATTAAATGGGTGCAATTTTAACATGAATGTGAACATTATTTGGCAGATTTTTTGAAATAACATAATTTTGGTAAGAAATTACTCTAGAAGATGTGAGTGGAACTGTTTTAAAATGTAAGGAAACACCTTGTATTATGAAACCACTTAGCGTTCTTAAAATAGGTAGCTAACTAGTAAATAAGGCGTTTGTAAATTGCATCGTTGAAGAAGACATGAAATGAAGCTTGTTATAAAATAATATGCGAAGTAAAAGCAAAACGAATGTAATTACTACCAAGATTCTTTTTTTTTGTAAGATTTTTTTCCTTTTTTGTAAGAAGTTTAAAATCAACACAAACTACCAAGGGACGTGTCAGAATTGCCATGTCATGGATATGAAAGAAAATTGTAGCACAGGTATATTGAAATAATTGCTGTTAATGAGATTTTTTCGCACTTTTGAGCCATTTGTCCTAAAAATATGTTTGGACACATATTGCTTAAGGCATATATTACTTTCAACTACATTGAGGGTATCGGTTAGTCATGTCAGAGGATGATGAAATATCGATACTTGTCGAAATAGATATTTCCAATTTTTCGATATATCGATATCGAAATTTCGTTTTGGAAATAACGATATTATCAATATCGATCAAATCGAATTTCCACATTTCTGTATATGGCATCTGCAGTAATTATTAATTCCTAACCTTTATCTGATGATTTTTTTGTTAGTGTTAATCTTATGACGAAAATCGATATATAAAGTAATATTAATAATAATATTACGTATATAGATCTATCAGACTTTCCACCAAATATAATAATTCCAATAATACATAATAGCACTACTAATATAATTGCAATACTAGCAAAAAATCAGTGTTGATCTTAATCTTTCGATATCAACAAATATCAAAGGATTAAGAATTATTATATAGAATCCAAAATGTGGCTCTAAAATGAAAAATTGTCAATTTTGAACTTTGCAGATGGAGGTTACGTCAATGACATGTCAAAACGATATTAAAAATTTCGATATCGATATTATGGCAAATGAAATTATCGATAATTATCGAAATTTTAACCCTTCTGCCTAATGAGTTCATGTTTTGACAAGGAAGGGTGAGGTAGCTAAGGTGTTAGCGTTCCTGAAGTAGAAGGAAAAGAGAAGAAAAATCGGTCCGAAATAGTAGGGAGTAGGATTGAAAAGAGTCAAGATGTGTACCGGGTGTAGTTACTTTTTGTTGAAACCACTTTTATGAAAATAATGATCTGTTTTAATTTATTTAATACATTAAGTGTTATTTAGTTTTACTTTTGGTGTATGATAATGAGTGTAGTAAAATTTCATGGATGAAACAATGAAGGTTGTCTATACTATATAAACAGTCACTTAATCCCGTGGTTTCCAACCTGTGGGGTACCAAAGTTCGTGGTCAAAACTTGAACCCACAACCGCAAAGTCAATAGGCGGAAACGCTAACAACGTCGTAGCGAAGTGTTAAGGTTTATTGTTAAAACACCTTAAATCAATTTGTAACTAAACTTTTTTTTTGGGCAAACTTTTTTTTTTGGGCAAACGACTCAAAAACGCAAAAAATCCCATTACCATCCCATTACATATTTGTTCAAATATTGAAATAATTCAATATTTGAACAAATATTTCATTCAAATTTAAGGAGCACAATCCTTGCATTCCTCTTGATGGTTATTAAAAAATACAAAGTACAAAAGTACAATTTGTCCGGTAATTTTCTATGAATCCGTAATTAAAGCAAACAAATGTCAAATTTCAATTTATAATCACTTTTTATTTACTAAGAAAGGATGAATCTTTAACATATTTTATCTGTGATTAACGATCTTTGCTGCATCATTCATTCACATTCCTTTCAATTCTATTTTAAACGTCTTTCCTTTTCTTCCCCTTCATATACCATCGCAACAGAAGAAGACCAAACCGAAGCCCTTCAGAATCACAAAAAATGCCCCGGATTACCTTTTGAATTTTTAATTCCCCTCCTAAAAAGCTGGGTACGGACGTACCAACAACCCAAAAAGGAGTGAAGCAAAGTCAAGAGATGAGTTGAAGAAGTGAAGGATGCTATAGAACACGTTGTCGTTGATGTCGGTACGTAATAAACGAGTTGACAGGACGACAGCATGGAAAATGATGGCAAGATAACAAATTCCTTTATTAATCAAAAAGGAAACAGCAAAAAATGCGCCTACTTCTGTTTCGCCTTTCACATTCCAAGGACGGAGATAAACGACCGAGAGAGAGAGGGAAAAAGAAAAGAGAGAGAGAGCGAAAGAGAAAAGCACATCAAGCACGTAAAATTTTATTATTTGGAATTTTAATTAATTTTGATCGAGCGCTGCGATTAAGTCATAAAAAGACAGCTCAGCGCTAACGGCTTAACAACCAAAAACGGTTTGCGTTGAAGGTGAGGAAGATGAGGAATGGGACTGGAGAGCTTCACAAACAAGCTGGAGGTTTATATGCTGTTGTATAAGATGTCCAAAGTATTTTCGATCAGGTTTTTGAAATCAAAGTTATTAATTAACCACCATTTTCCTGTTATTTCATCAAAACTTTTGCCTTGAAATGTTTCCTTAAATTAGAAACAAAAGCGATTAAAACCTTTTTATTGAAGTGCATTATATTTCACAGTTTACAAACCTGTAAGGAAGAAACCCCTTTGAAGCTCTATCTAATATGTCGAAAAATCCACATTTTACGACAGGTTAATTGATTGAATCGAATTCTCAACGGTTGGTTATCAGCCCAATTTTCTTTCCATTAAGACTGGACCGTTTTCGTCTCCTAAATAAAATTTATTACTCCTCGAAAACTGTTTTCTTTTTTCTTTTGAGTAAAAATAAATAAAAGAAGCGACAGCAGATATATCTAATTTCTATTTCCACACATAGTTTGAGATATAATGGCACGTCATTGCTTCCTTTATAATGATAAAGAAACTCAATTATTGATAGCTTTCAATATGTCTCATTCATATTATTATTAATAATAATAGTGACTTTTTCATCGGCAAAGCGATCAGCATTGTGTTGATCATGTGGTTTAATAAAGTTTCGCCGTTCATGGGCCGCCGACAACAATCCAATTCTTGTTTCTTCTTGGGCGTCGTACCTGTATGGTGGGCAACAAAAGAGACGACGAGAAGTACTCTTGAAAAGCTGCGTGTATTGTTGGAATGATGGGTTGAAAATGATGCGCTTTTTTTTATTTCACGTGAGGAGTTCGACTTCTTCAATGATTTATTCTTAACGTTATATTAAATTTTAAATACATGATGGTCTTGTTGGTTGCGTGAATAACTCGTTTAGTGCTAACGGTTTGATTGTTTTCCAAATGTAGTTTTTATGATACAATCTTGAATATTTTATTTGATTGAATATGGAAATTACAAGAAGAGATAGCAACTGAAAGAAAGGAATAATTTTAGTTTTATTAGTTTGAGTTGTGTAATATTTTATGTCATTATTTATGAAAAACTACAACAAAAGCATGATAAATTTTGTTTTTTAGTTTAGAAATGAAAATGTTCAAGTAATCGCGTTTGTATTGTGCCTTTTTCTTGATGCTGTCCTAGTTATTTGCGTCTAAACATCTTGATTCTTACATATTTCATGTATTTTATGACGAAGTTATTAGAACCCTCAAAATAACGGGTGTTCATTAATTAATATCGGTGTTTCAAAGTTTGATAGAATAAATATTATACAACTTGGGACAATAATTAATACATGAAATGAAAGAGGAACTCAAACCGCTTTACCTGCGACCTTACTTTCTTTCTGACTCTGCAAAAGAATACAAAAAAACTTTGTTTACGTGTCGTCATTTGTTGTTGCTACTACCGCTTTCAGTCCTGGCATAGAAGTGCCCTTGTAGAGTTTGGATAGTGTGAGAGTCTTTCACCGGGCAGTCTGATGAAATTTGTTCGGAAGACCAGTAGCACATTAGCCAATTTCGGGTCAAAACCGCGACATAAACCTATACTTCGAATTTTAAGTATTTCTTTAAGATTTTCTGTATTCTATCTATTGTAAATATATTATTGTATTGTATTTTATTTAATTTTGGTGATTTTGGTGTGATGGGTCTCCCCCAAAACAAATAAGTAAGTATGTAATAGCATATTTCAATTTCTGAAATGAAAGTACATATTTCTGTGAATAATTTGTGACCAAAATGCAAATTCTCACTGAAAAACTGACCGGATATTTCAGGGGGTCATATAAACTTCATAGGTGATGACCTATAACCTCACATATGAGGACCCCTCCCTCAAACAAACCATTATGTGTATCATCTGAAAGAGGGCTCAAATTCAAATTCCCCATAAAAAATGACCGAAAATTTCTAGATTAATATCAACATTATCTCCGTAAGAGAGAATGTAAGTGTAACCCCCCTCCCCCCCCCCGCACCACCCCCCCCCACACCACCACGCAAACTCAACCCGCAGGCATCACGAGCGGAAGGGAGCGGGACGAAAAAAGAA